>WOGN01003641.1:0-14999 GCA_015342105.1 Leptinotarsa texana
TATTAATAGTCACTTCCAAGTTTACATGTGAGGACACTGTACGTAATGATTAACCGCTTATTGTGTACGTATGGAGTGGATTGTGCCTTTCTTGATGAAGTACGATGCATTTGTCGACATTAAGAGGTAGAAGCCAATCCTCGCACCACTGACTAATCGAGTTGAGGTCTTCTTGAAGGGAATGATGTTCGACTAAGCCATTTCCATACAGTTAAGCATCATTGGCATAGAACGACTTACTGGACTTTATGTGGAGACTAAGATTACTTGCATAAAAAACGAAGCGGAGCGGGCCAAGAACAGATCCCTGGGGAACTCCACTTGTGACTTGTCTGTGCGAATCATTGACCGAGACCGAGAAAGTTCTATCTGTCATGTAATTTTCATTCCATAGGTTTAGTTGGCAACGAATACCGTATGTGTCAAGTTTGTGCATTAGCCTCCTCACTGGGACCCTGTCGAAAACCTTAGCAAATGTCAAGGTAAACGATATCTGTTAGTATTTTTCTATCGTGAGCTGTCGTCCAATCGTTCATGCATTGTAGGAGATTGATGGTGGTTGATCTACCTTTGATGAAACAATGTTGTTCTGGTGGTATGATTGCGTTTTTTGTTAAAAATTCTAACATATCTTCTACCATGATGGATTCCATTACTTTGGAAGGTAAGGATGAAAGACTAATGGGCCTGTAATTAATTGGATTGACATTAACCCCTTTTTTTTAAATAACGGTGACAGATGCCTTTTTCCAAGCCCGTGGGATGTGAGATTTTGCGAAAGAGACTAATATAATTGTTGACAACGGAGAGCAGAGAGTTTCGGCAAACTTTTTGAGAAAAAAGGGCCTTATTTCATTCAAACCAGGAGATGAATTCGATTTAATGTTCAATAAATTATTTTTAATTTTTTCCGAAGTGAAGGACACATCAGTCAGATTGTCACGTAGTCGTTCTGCTATAATTTTTGGTAATTGGTCATCTCGAGGCTCAACCGTGAGAAAACTTGTGAAAGAATCGGCCAAAATCTCTCCTGATTCGATGTCTGTAGAACACAAGGAACCGTCAGGTTTTCGTAGGAGCGGAATGCTTACTTTGGTGTTCAGGTTAGATCGTATGAACTTGTACAGTTTTTTATTGTTTTCAGTAGAGATGGTTACGGTCGTGTAGAATTTTTCCCAGAGGACATCAACGTCATCACATGTGTTGAACAGTTGTGTCCAATCGATGGTAGAAAGTTCCTCGGATAACTGATCAAAATCGAAAACTTCGGTTTCGTACTTGTTTGGCATGTGGATGTTGAGCTGGACAGTTGCGTAGCAACTGCATGGTCCGATAATACAATAGGTTGTAAGATTTCATCTTACATCTTACATAAGAATCTAGTTGGTTCAGTGATGAGTTGAAAAAGGTTTGAATCGGCATCGAAATGCATGAAATTACTCGTGGTGCTATTCGTGTCAGATATACTATTAAGGGGCCAAGTGATATTGGGGTATTTGAAGTCACCAGCAATGATGAGGTTGTCAAGGGTCGATAGTTGATTTAAGTATTTGATCAATTGGACATTGGTTTCATGGGATACATCATTAGGTCTATAGATACATACAATATTTATACTGCCTTGGTAAGGCTGACATGTAAGGCCTCCACGCCTTGGATCACGGCAATATCTTGTTGAACTGCAAAATCAGTTATGATCTCATTGCATACACGCTACACCACCAACACGATTCAATCTCTCCGCTCTGTAAATACTGTAGCCTCTTATGTTAACCAATTAATCTGGGTCGGATGGTTTGAGCCATGTTTTGGTTAGGAGTATTATGTTAGGTTTGAGATCCACTATGTCACATATGAGTTCGTTGAATTTAGCAGATAATGAGTCTAAGTTAGTGTAAATAATTTTCTATCATAGTTACGGCAGTTGTTGGTTGATGTTAGAGGTTATTTTGTGTCCAAAAGTTGATGGATGTTATTTTGGAAATGCCATGTATATATTTATTGGTGAAATTTTCTCCTCCATTTGCTCGCGTCAAGTTTCCAGCGCAGGTCCTTCAGTAGCTGAACTTGGGAGGGAGTTTGGTCACTTATGATGGACAGTTTCGAAGTAGAAACTTTCTCGACTGAACTTTTCTTATTCCCCAAAATAGTTTGAGCATCGTGTTCATTTGGCATTACCAACTTAATCATGTGGGGGTACTTGTTTGTAGGGTTGGGTTTGCCTACTTAAAAAAGGGTGATTGGGTTAGCTGGACAGTTTTCAGTATTCAGTACCTACGTCACTACAGATTATGTGCTATTATCTTCAATCTCACGACGTTTCAATAAAGTCTCATTATACAGATAGAATAATGTTTGTTACGTGTTCGGAAAATGATAGCACATAACACGGATCAAAAACCCGGAAACCAGTTCAGCATATTCCTATACGTGAGAACTTTAAATTCAACATTGAAAACCTTTACGGGAAAAAGAAGTCAATCAGGTAAAAACCAACATCAATATTTATACAGTAGGAAGCAGAGCATGTAAGAACAGTCTATTTCCGAACACGTAACAAACATCATTTCACCTTTATAATAGGGAGCGGATCGAGTAAGGTTGGTCCACTTCCGAACACTTTACAGAAATTGCCAGTTGATGACAAATAATACTTTGTCGAAACATCGTGAGATTGAAGATAATAGCATATAACACGGATAAATCACCAGAAAACCAGTTCAGCATATTCTCATCCTTGAGGATTTTAGATTTAACATTTCAAACCTTTACGGGAAGATGAGGTCAATCTAGAAAATGAACTCGGGTAAAAACCAACAACAAAATTTATGTAGTAGGACGCAGAGCGTGTAAGGACAGTCTACTTCCGAACACGTAACAAACATCATTTTACCTATATAGTAGGGAGCGGATCGTCTGATTGAAGACAATAGCACATCACACGGATCAAAACCCGGAAACCAGTTAAGCATACTCCTATCCGTGAGAACTTTAGATTTGACATATATACAAAACTCAGGAACTATCTATGGGTGATCAGCAGAACGGAAGTGTACACTGATAACACAAGTTATTCCAATATTTCGATAAATGTTTCCATCATTTTCAAGGAAGAGCTTCAAAAAGTGATAAAATGATAAAATATTATAAAATTGTTACAAAAGGCTCACGTTAATGTTAGTGAGGATGGCCGTGTCGACAAGAATATTATATTCAAACAATTAAAACATGTCAATAAAAAAACAAGTTACTACATTAGAAGGGTTTGACTCCTCACTGATAAAAGGAAGATAAATCAAATTTCCGAAATGAAATCGATCTTTGATTTGAAATTATAACTGGTGAAAGCCATGTGGTTGAAGACCACATCATTTTTGTAGCTCTTCCTCGAAAATGATAATAAATTCCATCGAAATAGTGGAATTACTTGTGTTATAAGAGTACACTTCAATTCTGCTGATCACCCGAAGATAGTTGCTAAGTTTTGTTATTAACTAGTCAGCCAACGTACAGACCCTAGGACTGTACCTTTTGGAACTCCGCAGTAAATCAGATTTACGTCCCAATACGTACAGAGGGAGTTCTATTATTTGAATAGCTTTTGAAGAGCTTTAAGCTCACCAATATCTTCTAGTGACTGCAAAAGGAGATATACTACCTAGTATATTTTTTTGTATTGTGATTGTTTCGTTCTATTTATAAAATTCGGATTTAATCTTCTCTATGATAGTGTTCAGTCGATTCCTATATATTTTGAATTCAATTCTGAGTTCAGAATGGTTAGGTTATCTAATAAGAGCCTTTCTATTTTCCTGTTCAGAAAATTCAATAAACATAAACAATAAATTGTATAGTGGACTGTTACCGATGTTTCCAGAATGATTGGAATCATCTAGTGTTGAATATCATCACTTTGTCAATTTTGAACCGATCGGGCTGAGACTTTGCATGCATTAAGCTACAATGACTTAGGCACCTCCTGAGAAAGGATTTTGATAAATTCCACCCCTAAGGGGAAAAATAAGGAATGATGGTAGATGTAAATGTATTAGTTTGAACCTATCAGTACCTAATGGAACGAATAAATTAAGACGAACAAAATAATTTTTAGTTCTAAATGTTGACAATAGATGGCGTTAGTAGTATTTTAAAACGCGCTATCGTTGTGTTTTCAGTGAGTTACATATACCCGTTGATGAGTGGCCGCCGTATCTAATAGTACATGCTATACCTAAATATTTCTAGCGGATTATATTTGACGATTTTGGATGTTCTTTTTTTGGCATATTTTGGATTGCATTTGCTATGTCTCGGTTTAGTAGTTTTGGTTATAGACTCTATATTTAGTACAATAGGCGTTCTCTGGATGACGGTGGATTCTTTGTCAATATCAAAGGTGTTACAATAGATAATCGTTGGGTGATTCCTTATAATCCAGTGCTATTAAGAACATGTAACGCTCACGTGAACGTAGAGTATTGCCATTCAGTGAAGTTAATCAAATACGTTTCCAAATATGTTAATAAAGGGTCAGATCAGGCTACGTTTAATTTAGAGAAGTTCAGCTGAAGCAGTTTGGCGGATCTTTGAATTCCCAATACATGAGCGTTTTCCTCCTGTAGTGCACCTTGCTGTTCATTTAGAAAATGGACAGAGAATTTATTTTAATGAGCAGAAGTTGAGCGACAAATTGAGTAGTCCTCCTACAACTACACTCCTCTCCTTTTTCGATTTATGTATCGTGGATGACTTTGCAAAAACATAGCTGCTCGAAGATGGTAGAACTGCTCATGCTACTTTTAAGTTACCACTCAATTTAATCACTGCCGAGACTCCCATTTGCAATATCTCCAAACAAAGTAATTTTGCTGAAGTTTTAAAGAGTACAAAAATAATCATATGAGACGAAATAACGATGGCTCATAAAGGTGGTATTGAAGACTTAAAGATCACTAAGGAATATAAGGGGTAATATAAAATTAATGGGTGGTATAACAGTTTGCTGGCTGGAGATTTTCGGCAGACTCTACCAGTGGTGCCAAAAGGAACCAGAACTGACGAAGTAAAGTCGGGCATTAAGAAATCTAATTTGTGGCCCCAGGTTAATATTCTCAAGCTCTCTAAAAATATGAGAGCACATTTGGGCGGGAATGAGTCTGGTGGTACATTTTCAGATCTCCTTCTTGAGATTGGTTGTGGTGATTTTCCATCGTTTGATGGAATGATAACCATCCCGGAAGAATTGTGCACAGTTGTTACTACGGTTCAAGAATTGCTGTCTAAAGTTTATCCAGACATTATCCGTATTCATCCATACTCACTCCAAAGAACGATCCGGCAGCAGCTATCAAAGATATCCTGCTCATGTCATTTGAGGGCGAAGAAAAGGTCTATATTTCGATTAATACTGTGTTTAATACAGATGTCGCTACTAATTAATTAATAATAATAAATTCATTGAAACCGCCAGGTTTGCCTTGTAATGAGCGTGTGGGCACTCCAATTATATTGTTGCGAATTTCAAACCACCAATACTTTGTAACAGTACAAGACTGCAAGTGAAAGCGTAACATTGCGATATAGTGGAAGCCACTATATTAACTGGATGTGCGAAAGGGAAACTGTATTTATACCACGAATTCCAATTAATACCTAATGATATCCCGTTCGAATTTAAACGATTACAGTTTCCCCTAAAAGTCTGCTTTGCCATGACAATAAACAAGTCTCAGGGGCAAGCTCTCAAATTTGCGGGTATTCACTTGAGAGAACATTGCTTCTCTCATAGACAGTTTTATGTCTAATGACATATTAGTTAAGAATATTGTGTTCAAATAAGTTTTGTAGGCCCTAATTTTTTACACATGCTAAACAGAAGTACAACCGCATGATTTATACCTGTTTAAATCTGTTTTTCCGATAATCAGCTGTCGCCCCCATACGAACGACAACTCTCAGAAGTTGATAAACTTGTGCGAGGTAAGGACTAACGAGGTCTAACTTTTTAACGTGTGATCCCTAACACGGATACCTAACCTAATTTAATTAATAATAATACTTCTTAACGCAAGCGAAGCCTCGGTCAAAAGCTAGTATAAATAAAGTAAAAGTAAAAATTTAAAAAAGTAGTTAAGTACTATACATACATCAATAAAAGTATTATTATTATGTGATCATCAAGGAAACGACAAAGGGCATCAAAGGGAAGCAAAGTTTCACTATGCTTTATATGAAGCACCGGTTGTTGAGTATACTAAGAAGTACACGTTAAATAGCGAGACCTTGTTAATCCTTAGCTTTTGTTGAAATTTCTGAAAGTTGTCGTTTTAATGTGGACGACCGCTCGGTAACCAAAATAACCTATAATACAGTTTTAATATTAACTTCGAATACATAAATTCAGTGCCATAAGTAGAATCGTTTTTTCCTTAATGATTTTCAAGTTCACCAGTATAATAATATTTCTCATAGTTCTGATAGTTTCCACATCCAACTACACCCATGTATGGTCCATTTCGTCCATTGTCAGCTTACTCTCGATTACGTATGTTGTGTCTATTGTTTACTAACAGTGGTCATGCGTCGTTAAGCGGCACAAGCAACGGCCGATCGTTAGCACTAAGTGGTCATCTGAATATTATTATTCACCCACGTCGCAGTTAACTAAATTGATTTTGACTAATCTCGTTAAGTTGGTAATTTATTTTGTTGCAATCTTGGACCGATTGATAGCAGTGGGCGCATATTGGGGCTAAAATGAACAAAGCTGACTACTTTACCATTGTAAGAAAAATAGTGGGGTAAAATGAGTTGTCTATCACACTGTCTGTCCATTGGTCGTAGTTTGGAAATCACAATTGGAAAAAGGAGCAACTTGATCTACAGTGTGGACCAAATTGAACACTTTTGAAGCGTAGTTTCTGTTTTCAAATTGTGTTTTGTCCTTAGAAAAACTATGACGTAATACATTCAAAAGAGGAAATGTTTGCAACTCAATTTTTTGGATACTTGGAAATTATTAAATTTATGAATTCGAAAAATTTGTCAAATCACTAAATAAAATGGAATTTGTCTCCTCTGTTGAATCTGTTTTCTAATGTGTAAATCGGTATTTCATTTACCATATACATGTTCATTTCATCTCATCATTTCATAAAATGATGAGTCATCAAGAGTCATCATTGTTGAATTATATGAAGCACTAATTAAGTATAATTTAGTCAGTTGAACATGTCTGAGGGAGCTATTTTGTGGTTAAACACGTGTTGAGGTTTTGTAAACTATTCAGCGATGATCTCACAATATATCACTTGCACATTCATTCAATTATTTTTCAATTTACTTATTATATGTAATAATTTCTCTATTGCTATTATGAAGCATATTCATTATAAATATTACTGGAGTTTTTTCCCCAACACCAAATCGTTATTTTTACACCTCGACATGTATTTCGATCACCAAGAGGAAGAATAAATCAAACGGTTTTAATCTTCCTTTCTGAAGATGATCACTTGGTGATCGAAACACGTGTCGAGGTGTAAAAATAACGATTTGGTGTTGAGAAAAAACTCCAGTAGTATTCATTACTACACCAAAGGTTCCAAACAGTGCATCATAAGTATATTCATTATGTTTTTCACTCGAGTATAAGTATATTTGTTAATTTTAGGTGGTTTCAAATTTTCTATTATTATTAGTTGATTATTATGAAAGTTGAAAGTGGGTTTCATATTTGTGCGAAAATTGGAGGTTTGTCTCGTAGTTTTGTTACTTGCCAGTATTTAAAAAGTAGAAACAGGCAACGCCAGTAATTTATTTTTTTAAATATATAGGGCGTTTTCTGATTACGATACGAAACTTCAAGGGGTCATTCGTTAATTAACATATATCCGGAATTGCTTCGTTCCCTGGATACAGGGCGTTGAAGATAAAAACATGTGATACTTATAAAATATGAATATCTTTACATTGATTTC
This sequence comes from Leptinotarsa texana, assembly GCA_015342105.1. NCBI lineage: Eukaryota > Metazoa > Arthropoda > Insecta > Coleoptera > Chrysomelidae > Leptinotarsa > Leptinotarsa texana. Next base: position 7,980 of record WOGN01003641.1, read on the forward strand.
GTTGAAATTTGCTACAGTTGATTGAAGTAATAAGGCGCTTATTTAGCCCCAACTAGATTGAAATTATTAGGTTCAGTGAAGTCTCAGTGGTCACCACAGCCAACAATATTGGGAAAATAAAGTAAGCCAGTGACTTGTTCACAGGAACTTTTGTCTTAAAACGACCTAACGAATTGCCCTCTGAAGCTTCATGAGGTAGATAGGAAACACCCTGTATATTTCTCAAATAGTTATGATAGGTCTGCAAGGACATTGAGTTTAACGATGCTCGAAAAAAAACTCTAGGACCTCTAGGAATTTTACACTAGTTGTCAGAAATGAGTTGCCGTATTCTATTTTCTCTTGCACAATTTTTCACAAAGCGATATTTGCCAAAATTTTTTATCCATCGATATTCAGTGTTTTGTACTGAAAGCAAATCAGTTCAGCTCATTAGCAAACTGGTGGTGTTATTCATAAACTCTATGAAACTGTGAAAAAAGTGCACGTTTCGGTTGATTGTTTGTTCCATTTTTCGGTTAGGAGAATAGCGCCAATTGCAAGTAATTCGTGTTATTGATCGATTTTTTTTCATTTTATGAATTTTCTTGAAAAGATAAAAAAGAACTCAGAGCTAGAGCAGGACATTTAAAATAGCGTTGGAAGTTAAAGCTGTTTCCAACTTCGAATTATGAAATATACTTCTCTTTATTTCTTTGTATTTGTCACTGCAAACAAAATTTTTACACTGAGAAAGAATATTGAAATATTAATTGTAACAGGTGAAGATGTTTCAAAATTTGTTTTGCACGCTTTCTATCAAAATAATATATATTTCATACAGAGGATCATATACCCGGCCATGTTGAACACTGTTTTTTCAGGAGATGAAATAGTTCATCATTTGATGATGTGTTGAAGTTTTGATGTTTGAGAAGAGTGTTAACCAAAGGTTCCAATTCTATTTTTCATCAAGTCAACGATCATTGTATATCGTACGAACCAATATTGAAATTAGGATAAATAATGTTGTTAGGATTCTTGGGAAAATTAAATATACTTTAAAAATAAACAGTACTGACCTAGAAACTCTATACTCTAATGTTTCAGTTCGATTATACAAAGAAATCCAATAGAAGATAGGATTTCGAAGAAAAAAAATATGGTGGAGATAATGTACAAACAACTAAAAAATAATTAGGAAGGTCCTAGGTAGCGGTCATCACACTACTCTACCCAGAAATCTACGGCATTATCTGATGAATATGGTAGATTGCTGAAGAGAGTGGTGTGATGACTGCTACCTAAGGCCATCTGAACTATTTTTTAGTTTTTAGTACATTATCTACATCACTATTTACTTCTTTTTCAATAAAACCATTAAACATAAAATTTTCTTCCTTATTTTTTTACATTGCGGTATAAACTACGACTCATTTGTTTGAAGATATGTACCCTGATTACATTGGTTGATCAATCTCATTAGTTCGGACTTCCATTGTCTAATATTATATAAAATGATTTGAAATCCCTAAAAGAACCAAAAAAAGGAAAAATTAAAAAAGAATATCTGAAAATAATAATTATATTAATCAAAAAACCCCTGAAATGAAATTACAGTGAAATAAAATACAAATAAAAATAGAACAATAAAACAAAAAATAAATAAAAAAATAAAAAAAAATAAGAGATTCCATGCCAAGGTACTACAGGTCATTTCGATTGTTAATATTCACAATCGCCTTTGGGGTAATGATCGGAATAATTCTCCCGAGAGATGACTATCTTGGCTTGGAATCTCTTAATTTTTATTTTTTGTTTAATTGTTCTATTTTTATTTGTTTTTTATTTCACTGTAATTTAATTTCAGGTTATTTTTTTTTTGCTTAAAAGGATTGTCATTTTCAGCTATTCTTTTCCAATTTTTCTTTTTATTGGTTGTTTCAAGCATTTCAAATCATTTTATATAATCTTAGATAATGGAAGTCCGAACTAATGAAATTCATCATGAAACATTGTCACCTTCAAATACACATATATTGGTTGAGGTGTACGTTAGTAGAGAGCAGTAATTTTTATTACAATTTTACCCCATCTGCTGCGTTAAGTATTCATTCTTATGCATTTTGTTCAGTGGACCCATTTGTTTCACCTCCAATCTTCATCAAACATTATACGTCATGTCCTATAACAGTAGATAAATAATAAAAAATCAATTGCATAAAAAGTTCGGGAACTTTTATGCAAATAATTTTTTACTAATAATTTATGTAAAATACGGAAGACGATCCTAGCTCATACCTTTGAATAATCCACACCTTTTCTAACACTTTTGCATAAAATGAGTGAAGGCACTCACTATTTCTTGTTCTAAAGTTAAATACTGCTTCCTTCAATGGCGTAGATGTTGCCGAGCGAAGGATATTCCTGGACGTTTATCCAACTAATTAGAGTTACTTAGCATTGCAATCAATTAGTGTTGCGAGGTAAAGACATGCAAATTTATAAGGCAGTCATTAAAATGGGCATGTGGAGGAGCATTTGTATCTGATATAATTCATTTTAGTTTTAAAAAGATATTGGACGTAATGGCTAGGAAAAGATATCTGGTTCGGCTATTAAAATATTTTATTTAAATCAGTAATTGAAATTCATCTATTTCAAGATTACTATATCGTAACATAGAATCTCAAATTAATCAGTTGAATTGATGAAGTGATAACTGCTTGTTGTATACAGTGTGTCCCAGCTAAAACTTGTCACCCCCCTAATCGCTCAGACCCGTCGATTTTTATTTCAAGGGGGAACACTTTCACCAAATACATCATCATTGTATTTTTAACCCCCTCAACCCTCGCACCCCTCACTTTAGAATTTTCAATGGGACTACTATACTTGTGATAGATCATTTTGAAGAAAATTGAATCCCAAATATGTACCGAAATTGAGGATGGATCAAGTGTTGTTGAAGTTTTAATGAAAACTAAGTTTTATCAAGATAGGAAATGTTGAAAATGTGAATCATTTAGTTCCATACAGAAGTATAAGCGATTTTCGAAATGTCTGCGCACTTTTTTCAACATTTCTGGAGTCACTGAACGACACTCCACAACAATTCTCCTGCGTAGATCATCAAGAGAACTTGTCTGTGTAATATACACTCTGAATTTCAAATGACCCCGTAAAAAGAAGTAGTATAGTGATAAATATCAGAATATCTAGCCGGTCATTCTATTGGTTCTCGTTTTCCCATCAATCTTCCTTTGTAATTGTTATTTTAAAATCAACGTACAAGTGCAACAAAATGTGGAGGAGCTCTATCTTGTTGAAAGTTGAGATGACCTCTAAGTAGACTATCATTGTTTTCAATTAATTGAGTGATTCTGTGGTTCACAGTTGCACAAAAAATTTCAAGATACGTTTGTTCTTTGAGGTTACCATCAATAAAATTTTGTCCCACAGAATGGTCTCCCAGAATACCAGCTCAAACATTCCATTTCTGGGGCGTTTGTGAATGAGTTTTTTTGTACCAATGGGGATATACGTCACACCAGTATCTACAGTTGTGCCTGTTCATATGTCCATTTGAATAAAAAGAAGATTCGTCAGAAAAGCACACATTGTTGAGATAATTATCATCACCAATTAATAATTGACTCATGATGGAATTTTGTTTCTTTCATAATTTGATGTACGTTGCTTTCAAAAACTCCAAAAATAGTCTAAAGTTGTCTTCAAGATTGAATGTTGTCAATGACTGCATGTTCTACAACTACAACAACGACCCGTGTTCATTTCTTATTCTCTCTCGTTCATGTTTTTTATTCAGCACTGATGCCGACTCCAAGAACTCATTCATCAATTGAATCACATACTGATATAGTGTGGTTTTTTCTGGAAGAATTTCATTGAAAATTCTACACCTGTAATTTTGAACCAATCAAAATACGTTATTTTGACAAATCACCATGGCAAAAGAGGTATTTTAGTTGAAATGTTTTTCTCGTGGGATACCCAATAGCGAATTATACTGGAAATTTTTTGACGTTTACAATAACAGAGCATTTTTGACACATCGATTTTTATTTATTCACTTAATATTTAGTTTTGATACATTATAATTACAAACGTAAGATGTTCTCTCTTCTTAATGGCGAAAATGCGGGACTTTGAATGTTTTCAATTGAGTTTCTATGTCTAATGAAATATATATAATATTTAGACACTAAATTATTCACCTTTTTTCCATTCAGTACTTTCAAATTCGCGTAGTAATATTTGTGGACAATTCGGAACAAATTTTCTTTCTTCAAATTAGAGCCACAATCCTCTATTAATGCAAGTAAAGTCATGGTACTATGATTGATCATTACATCAGACAATTTCACGCATATTTTGCATATAGTATGATTTTCAAATCGATTCCTTTTTTAAACAAAGAATTTTGTTGGTTTTACTAGCTGTGCAATATTCTTTATTGCACAAAACACTAGTTTTTTGTTTTGAACTGTCAAAATACAATGGTCACAGCCTCCTACGATTGATGCTTGTTGAAGCTGGTTATGAATTCCATACCATTAAAGCACGCATAACCCACATTAATAAAAACGCGAAAAAAAAAAACAATATTTTACCACTTGTATTTACTCAAAACTTATTTAAAATTAAAGAATATACTATTTTCTATCTTGAAATGGTATTCCCATGCAACTACAATGAGAAGAAATTACTCAACAATCAAGTCGACCACACATTTTATGTTTCGCTGGTTACTTGATGAAAAAAATAATTTGCTTTGTTGAGAATGGAAAATCAGTTGAGAATCAGTGAAGTCGCCCCGGAGCGCCAATTAATTTTTATTGTTGTTTTCATTTTATTTTTATCGTTGTTCAAATAAAAATAATGAATGGAAAAATAAATTTTAAAAATATTTGATTTTCCACCACAATTTGGTGTGGAATTTTCTTACCGAATACCACGCAAGGTCAAATTAATATCCGGAAATTTTTCTTGCCTTGAAAATTTTCAGAAAATTTCCTTCGTCTGCGACTCGGGCAATTTTCAAAATATTCATGAGCTCTAAAAAATTTCGGGAAATAATTTGACCTCTAGTGGTATTACTAGTGGAAATTCGAGCTGTAGCTCTAGCACATTGTATATTTTCAAAATACGTACCTACACTGGATATTCTCTCCTGTATAGTATAAACCATTTCCAAAAGTTTTCATTTTGTTGAATGAAGTGAATCGAATGCATCAATATACCGTGGCTTAAACCTAGATATGCTTATCAAAAAACACTTGACGACACTTTTTTTCATGAAAACATCTGTCTCACTTTCTAAACTATTATTTCTGTAAGCATATCCTTTTTTATCACAATGGCGTACACATAAAGAATCTTTCTTACGATGATAACATTTTAGGTGATGAAAAATAAAAATATCCTGATAAGACTTATAGTTTTCATTAAAACTTCAACCAAAGTTGATCGATCCTCAATTTCAGTACTCCGATGTATTTGGGATTGCATTCCCTTCAAAATGTAGTCCTATTGAAAATTCTGAAGTAGAGGGTGCTGGGGTGATGGGGTTGATAACACAATAATGATGTATTTTGTGGAACTGTTCCGCTTTGAAATAAAAATTGACAGATCTGAGCGATTTTCAATTTTTTCCAGTTAGCAGATTAGGGGGGACAAGTTTCAGACGGGACACACTGTATGTACATTCACAAAAGAATTGAATATTGATACTTGATGAACCATATCAAAAAAACTAATCAATACAGTTTATTATATGATTTTCACTCCAAGGGTTTTACAAAAACGGCGACACGTGTTTCGCTATGCAATAGATTCTTCAAGCATAACTCAAGTTATGCTTGAAGTTATGCTTATCGTGAAAATCATGCAATAAACTGCAATTCCTTTTTAACTATTTATTACACTCTCACTCCGTTCCCACTCTAAATTCTGTTGCCATGACACCATCACAAATGATCATAGAGACTCGTTCGTGATGAAGATGATGATTGATTAATCAATTAATTGATGGATGTAGCCGTTACTATGTGGTAGGAAATCATAATGAAGAAAAGAGAAATGAAACTTTCTTTGGTTTTACCACTTTTATTTGTAACCAACACTTTCTATGTTTTTTACCACTTTTATTTGTAACTAACGTTACTGCAGTTTCAGTAGCTGAAACACCAGTAGCTGATACTTGTCTGATAGATTGTCGATTATCCATTTGTACATTCTTCATTCGGGTTCAAAGGCTTTTGTGGTTTGGAACTGTATCCTAACGTTTCGCCAGCACGAGTGGCTGGCTTCTAGAAGACCTGCGACAGAGAATTGTTTGGGAATGCCGATTTCTGACTTCGGACATCTTCAATAATGTAAGGAACGCTTTCTATGGAGGTCATTTTAAACACTCTATCCATTGATTGTGTTGTTATTAATATTACAGCGAATTTTCTGTTTTTTCTTAAATAAAACGGTCAAAATTCAATTTCTTAATAACGAATGACCCATATTGGGAAAAATTTCAGAAGTAATAGAGGAGTAAAAGACCTTTCAAATGATGTATCACTCGACCCCCCCATGCCATTGAAAAATATAGGGGAGGTATTTGAAGGTGGTTGACAATGTTTCGTGGTGTATTCCATCAGTTCGGACTTCCATTGTCTAATATAATATAAATTGATTTGAAAACCCTGAAAAAATAAAAACAATACAATTTTATTTTCATTTATTTTGTTGTTGTTTTTTTGTAATTTCAGTGTTTTGTTTAATAAAATTATTTTCGGGTAATTTTATTAATTTTTTTATTGTTTTTTTTCAGGGTTTTCGAATCAATTTATATCATATTAGACAATGGAAGTCCGAATTGATGAAATAGGAGAGATAGTTGCTGACCGCAGGGAGGTGAAATTTTGGGTATGATTTCCATACCGGGGGACCAAACCAGTGGGACTCATTCCAGTGGGGAATTAGTCCCGCTGGAAATGAAAAGTGAAATTTTTTATTAAACGTCCGTTT
>WOGN01003642.1:0-14998 GCA_015342105.1 Leptinotarsa texana
ATGCTCGACCAGAATCTCGTGGACTTGGCAATCCCGAAATTAGGCTCTGGGCTCGACAAGCTGGACTGGAGAATTGTGAGAAGCATGTTGGAAACGATCTTCAGATCCAGCGGTATCCAGATTTTGGTGTGCGGTAACAATCTTCTACGACCGAGCATGAAGACTGTGGAGTGTTACTTCCATCGAACTGTGAAAAGATGAATAGATAAGTACTTTCTGATCATTCCCATATTGATTTCAATTTAAGAGCCACCGGTAGACAGCTGTTTTAACCTATTGGGCATCGAACAATTCACCACAAATCTGTCAACTACAACAGCCTTATAGTTGATTGACAGTATCAAAGGATCACCCCATGTGCGTTGGAGTTGAACTATATAATAAGCTTAGTGAGGATATTAACTCCTCAAATGTTAATATCTTCAAATAAAAGGCGTCTCAAGATTTTATTGTCTAATGAGATTGTAAAGGAGAACTGATTCAATAAATGTTTGATTGATTGATTGATTCCTCCGATGGGCGACCTGCTACTGAACGAATGATTATCACTTCTTTAGGAATATTGCACTAATATCTTTGAAATGCAATTTCAAGTGGTTATTGGGACGTTTCGAGAAGTGAGTGTCTCGGATTTTATTCAAAATAACACATGTGCTGAACGGTATTTATTGTTTGCCAAATTTAAGAAATTGAATTAAATATAAATCGAAAGATACCTGAAATTTGATCAGAAGTTATAAGGGTGCCGATTTCTCGTACCAGTGAGCTACAATTCCTTTATCTTCATTCAAACTTGAATGTATTTTTTTGTCTAGTATCGATGTGTTAATTGAGAACCGTTGAAATCAAAATGAATTACCATAATAAAAACACGCTGCTTCTCCTTCTCATTCTGTATTAAACATAGATCAACATTCCATGTCACATGAAACAAACACATTTTTTGTTCACGTGATATTTCACGGTGAATTCTGATCAGTCGCCTAATGTAGGTCATCCATCAAGTTGGTTTAGTAGCCTTTCAACTACCCTAATCCGATTACTATGATTAAGTGAATGTTCCTGAACACCGATATAGGATGTGAGGTAAATAGATATCAGCATGAAAATGAAAGTTTTATTCATAGAAACACTGTTTTGATTCAAGAAATGAATAATGGTACCGAAATTTTGTCAGGATCCCAGTAACGAAAATATAGGTGGAAAAGGCACAAATTAAGATGGGGTTATTTTTGACGTAGGCGTAATGTATTATTGTTTCAATTCACCATGATGAATTCGAAACAAAACTAAATATATCAAACGACACTTCAAAATATACCTGACCTGTCTGTCGAAATGTGTCTGAGAAAAGGTCTCGAATTTTTTTTTCAATCAACTGTCGGTTCTCTATGAACCTTGGTCTCACTATTGAATGTGCAATTGCCAGGACAGATCAGATAATATATACTCAGTGAGCAACATGGCACACTTAGGTTGAGCCTGCCAAATGTGTCACACATTTGAACCATTATTAATGAGAGCATGCATTCATGTTCATGTATGGAACTCCGTTACCAACCTGCTATCAACTGAATGAAATTGACATCAAATTTATTCTTTGAGACGCTCTCAGAGCAGTGCCTGTGCAAAAGTAGTCATTCGCATTGGATTGGAATCGCTGGAGATTAAATCCATTTGAAAAGATGTTCTCAGGAAGCAGAACACAGCTCTCCAGATGGAAGAATTCCAGGCTATCAAGGTTGCACGTCATGTTCACGTCTCCAATCAGGCAGGTGGCTCTTTTCTGGATGGATCCAGCAACTTCAGGGTATGTTTGGGGGCAAAGCACCATACATGAGAACAATACTCCTTTATGAAGCATCGAAAGTTGCTGGGGTATAAACAGTTTCTTGGTTCGAAATAGTGTTACAAGCTTTTGAGAAGCAGCATTTGCAATTTCAGCAACATGATTGTGCTGACATATTGGTATCCATTTTAACCCGAAGCAGAAAGCGGACTTGTCTGACCTGACATTATTATATCCGGTTCGGAAACATTTATCTTCTTGGAGAAAATCGATGCCTGGGTTTTGTGGTATTGAATTGAACCTAGTTACTTCCATCCCGATTCAAAATCACTTCTAGATCCTCATTAGGATATGCAACCACTTGTTGCCGGTGAAGATGTGCCTCTGTAAACGATATCCTGGAATACAAATGGATTGACAATAAAAGTTTGCAGTCGTCACAAAGCACTATAATGGATTCTTGGTTGTTTTCCAATAAGTTGTTGATATACAATAAAATGAGGATTGGAGACAATATGGATCCCTGGAGACCACCAGCGTTGATTGTGAAAGTATTCGAGAGATATCCCTCGACGGCCTCATACAGGGAACGTTCTTTCAGGAAGCTGAAGAACCATACACAAAAATGACCCGACAAGCCTTAGCATCAAAGTTTTCTCAGCAAACCAAAAACTCAATCAGCTCATATTACAATATCAATATTTGGTGAAGGGCCGTTTATTGAAAATACTGGATTTGAATTGTGGCTTTTTCAGTTAACTAGCTATCGGCATTCTTCGAACAGTAACCTCCAAAGGATGAAACTCGTGCAAATGACGAGGTCTCATCTGTCAATATGCACAGGAATATTGTTAGTTATCAATCATGTTTTATTTAATATTGAGAAATTCCAAATCATTTCAGATATTTTAGGCTATAACATGTTTTTACCTGAATACCATGTATCAGGTTTCACTAGAAATGTATATAAGTTTCAGATTTGAATTAATTGACTTTCTTAAAAGTAATCACCAATAGCTAAGGTACTGAGCAAAATAATAGTAAAAAAAATATATTTTTTCAATGAATATGTTATATTCCTCACTATTTTTTGTTTATATAACCTTCCACAATCTGGAAAATGAATAAAACTGAATTAATAGACAATCTGTTGGAGTGTAATAGAGGAAAAACTGAATAGTTCACCCCGGAAAGTTACTGCGTATTACAAACCACTGAAGAGTTCAATTAGTAACTTTAGCCTGCAAATTGAACCCTCGATTGAAATAAATGGAATTTCTTTGCTTGGCTTTATTTTATTTGCACTTCATCACACTCCGCTAGATCCTACATCAATTCAGCTCTGTTTGTTTTTCAGATTGTGGAAGTTTGTATACCCAAAAAACAGTGAAAATTATTCCCATATTCTCATATTTTCATCGAGGTTGGTCACCTGAAGACCTAAAAATCACTATTCAAATTTTTGATGTATAATTTAATTTATTGTGAAATTTTCACCAAACACTTTTACAAAATGCAATACGTGTTTCATTATACAATACAATACAATATACAATACAATATACAATACAATACAATACAGATGCCTACAAACACGTGTCAATAGACATGCCTGGAAAAGCTACGGTATAGCAAAACACGTGTTGCGTTTTAGTAAAACTGTTGGTGAAAATCTCACAATGGAGTGTCTTTTGAATATGTTATAAATTTTTATCAATTATTGGCCCATTACATCACATATGAGTTTATTGAAAATTTTATTGTTTTTTATTTTCTTCTGTTGTAATTTCAAATATTACTCCTATTTTAGCTTCCTTCCACAACAAAACTTTGAAGTTTTATGTAAGTTATGTTCATATATGCTGTCAATATAGTATGTTCTCCAGCATTTCTGATATTTATTTAACACTGTTCAATATATTGGAATGTTCAAAGCTATCATTCATTTAAAAAAAAGTTGTGCACGAATGTAGATACTCGTGATGCACTGTTTGAAACCTTTGGTATAGTAATGAATATTACTGGAGATTTTTCCCAACACCAAATATGTTTCGATCACCAAGTGATCATCATCAAGAGGAATATCAAACAAACATACATACATAATTAAGTTGTTAATCTTTATGTTAGGAAATATAGTTCAATAATTTCAGTTTGGGTAACATTCTATTGGAACATTTCAAAGTTCATTCTCTGATCGAGAGTATACTCAATTCGTAATTTGCAGACACAGTACACGACTGCACCTTTCAGCATGCAAGTAAAAGTCACTGACTTCAGAGAATGTTGTATTTTGTCCTACAACCCGCGGCTATACCGATTTCGGACAATAATCATTCTAAAGTAAGTAATAACTGCAGTCGATTCATTGAAGGAAATCAGAAAAACTGTTTTCCAAAACAGAATTGCAACACTTTGAAAACGCATGTCACCAGAGTTACAGTTTTGGTGTGTGGGAAAAGTATTTTTGTTGGATTCTGGAGAAGATTATGAAGAGAGAAAATTACGAACAAGCAACTCAATATTTTCATTTGTATTACAGGTGGAATAATGTTTCAAAAAATATATTTTGAAAACATGGACAAAATTATTCGGTTGGTTCAATATTCTCTAATGATATTCCTGAATGCATTGTTTATTGATTTATAAACAAAACAAACAGGCCCAATCTAATTACATGTTTCACAGTAGTTTCTATTAAATTTCTAATGAATCACATACATTATGTTATCAGCAAAAATAAATTCGAAAAATAGTCAACAACAATAATGAAGACTGAATAGTATAATTAGTTGGTTATATGAGACCAAATTCAAACGAATGATAGAGGGAAAATGGTTTCGCATACGACATTAGAATCAAGAATTCATAACTTTTATTGATTCTGAATGAGGAATTGGAGAAAGTTCCGAACGTGACAAACCCTGAATATAATAGAATACGAGTACATTGAATGAATTCGATTCGTGAAGAGAATTGTGTCTACCATTCTATTCTCTAATATTTTCATATGAAATTCATTTCTGATGAATTCATATGAAACGAAACCTGGTGATTGGCTCGTATTTTTTGTAGTTCAAATCTTTCAAAGATCATAGAGTATATGCCTGATTTGTTTAGAAATCAAATCAACAAATCGACTACATTTTGAAAACAATACAAATTTTGTTTTCAAAATGTACTTGATTTGTAATGATTTGATTTCTATACAAATCTGGCATATACCCTTCAATACTCACAAAATATTTTGGTAATTCACCATTCAGACTACTGTATATAAAAATTAAAGAGAACATTTGTTTTTCGCAGAGGGTTTTGAAGATACTGAGACGCTTCAATTAATAGATGTCATGCTTTCCCATTTCTAATATTTATCTAAAAATCACTAAATATTTGCAATACTTCTGAATAGCTCTTTGAGTTGGACGCCATTATTGTGAGTAAAAGTTGGGGAGTTTGAATCTATTGTGAAATATCTATTCTACAAAGTCGATGGATAACTGCCGAATACTTTCACCATCAACGCCTGGTGTTCCGTAGGGATCCATATTACCTTCAACCTTGTCTTATGAGGATCTAGAAGTGATTTCAAATTGGGGTGGAAATAACCAAGTTCAATTCAATGCCACAAAAGCCCAGGCATAGGTTTTCTTCAAGAAGATAAATTTCTCCGAACCGTATGTAATGATATGTCGGTCAGACAATTCCGCTTTCTTCTTCGATAAGTTTGTTGGGGGTTGAAATGTACACCAATTTGCCTTGGCACAATCATATCGCTGGAATTGGAAAGGAACTCTTCCATCTGGAAAACTGCGTTTATGTGAAATAAACTTCTTGAGAACGTTTTCCTAAATGGATTTTATCTTCAGCAGTTCAAATCAAATATGAATTACTACTTTCGCACAAGCACCGCTTTGAGAGCGCCTCAACAATTTTCCAGTAGTGCTTGTGTTTTATGTTTGAAAAAAATATTCAAAAATATAACACATTGAAAACTCGGCAAGGCATATTCCATGACGTAGAAGTTACTGACCCAAATTATATCTGATACACATGAAGATACGTGACAGAGCCAATGTGATTCGAAATTAATCAAATAGTAGAATTGAAATTTGATTAGTTACTGTATTGAACTAGCTTCCACGGGTTTCTATTTTCAGAATGGAATCAGTATGCAAACGAAACTTCCAAACAAAGCTTTTTCCATCATGAAGTGCACAAAAACACTATGGAGCATGATAAAATATATATTCCACTGGCGCGGTGGTGTTTCCAACATTTTCCAACCTGTGTAAGTATTATTTCTTCATTGTGGTGCTCATTTCTGACAAAAACTGATTTTATCGAACCACTACACTGCTCAACATCTGCATATATTTTGTAGAAAATAGAAATGATTTAAAGAAAAAAATCTATAACAACACAGTTCAGAGCCAGCAACACTACTGATGGAACAACATGGAATATTCCACAATTTGCGAAAGTGCTCTCATCTGTCCAGATTATTTTTTTTTTTCGACAGTAGGCAATTATAAAACTGTAATCGCCATTCTGAATTAATACAGTCCAGTTCGTGATAAATTGAATTTTTCTTTCATTTGGAACCATAATTTTTGAGATCTGCACGAGCACTTTCTCATAATAGATTTCAATGTAATCCTCCTTGAATTTTATTCTATTGTGAATTGTCTGAGTATAAATGGCGGACTATATGTGTGTATGACTTTGTAACTGTCTCTATAAGCATTATTTTTCAATATGTTCATACTTATTGAATAACTCTTACACCCTCCACATATAGCGGAAACCTTCGTGGTGTTCAACCATGTTGATGTCATTATATATCGTGATTTCGTATTATTTTTTTATTGATATTCTGAATTGAATATCATTATTATTATCACGTGTTTAAGAAGAAGCATTTTCATCGGTAGAAATTTGAGGTGTGAATTTACTTGTTTTTTTTTAAACTGTAAAATACTTGAAAGGTACTAGGAAATAGTAATTCGAAGTAAATTATACCTCATTGTTTGAATTTAGTTCAGGTTCCTCTTCCATCTATTCCGTATTTTTCTTTTGAAGTCTCCAACAAACGAAACTAGGAAGATTTTTATCCAATAACTCGAACAAAGATTGATGAGGTTGTCGATATGTTTTGATACATCTCCAATGTTTTCACAGTTCTTCTGTCATTTCTTCTAAATTCGTTATGAAGGACAAAGTGACATACGTTTATCAAAATATCATTTACAAGATAATGTGATAGATTGTAAAGTCTGCTCAAGACTGCAATAAAACTGTTTCGTTCGTATTTTGAAATCCAGTTATTGAAAAAAAAATACTTGTTTTCCAATATTTCTAAGAATAAATACAAAAACAAAGATGAAACAAAATACGTTTTGAACGGAATTTTTTATTTACATAAACTCACAACTTTGCCATTCATTCATTGATGATGAAGAGTAGCCTCATTCCATTCACATTTGTTATCCAATCATCGTTTCTCTGGCCTTCTGACAAGAATATCAATTAGTGAAAGAAACTTAACACAGTGTTTTTGATATTTATTGTGAGTCAATTTCGAAATTTTCACTAAAAATGTTTTGATAAAACAAAACACAAACATTTTCAATGACATTGAGATATTGAACCTCCATAAGTATTTTGAAAAATGCTGAAAGATACTAATGAAAAGTGAAAAAGTATCAAATTTATTTAAAAAAAAATACAGTATATTTTCATCCTTTCACTACACAATAAATTTTCTGACCTGTAGTTTTTCAAATATTTTCGACACAAATTTTTCTAAAACATATTTTCAAACAATAATTCATTTGTTTTTAAAAAAGCTATCCGATTCAAACATTATTTTATTGCATTTATCTGACTGAATTATTGCCCAACAACGAGTAACTCATCGAGCCGTCTAAATCAATCATTGTTAATTATTTATCTCACCGTTTTCAATTAAACGAAAAGTTTCGCAGGATAACACAGTATTCAATTAATAAATTCCACGCAGCTTCATACACGTTACTAATTGAACTAACTACTAATCGACATTCTGATCGATCACAATATTCTGAAGTATATGAAATTGATTTCTGACATAAAAAAGAGAAAAAACTATAGAATTCGAGAATGCATTACCATAGCAATAAATCGCAGCATATGTGAAAATATCGAGCAGCCACAATTTTTGTAATAGAGTGATACTGTAATGTGAAACAGGATGTCCAATCAACCGAACAATAACAGTGAAATTAATGAAAACTTGTTCATTATGAAGAGTTTAATAATTAGAGAAATAACATTCTTAATATTATTATTATAATTGAATTGAAGGGGTCATATAATTATTATGAAGAGGTTAATAATTAGAGAAATGACATTTTTAATATTATAATTATAAAGAAAATGGAGAACTCAAAAAAATACTTCAATAAATGACAATTGAAACTTGATTTAATAAAGTTGTATTCTGGATTTGTTTCTGTTTGAAGTAACCATCAAGTATTTAATTCGGTCTAAATCTAAACTAGTCATTTTTTTCAATTCAAAACGGGACGTCCATATAGAACATACCTTTGTATGCATGTATGGTCTATGCAGTACCTATGGACCATACTCCATACTTTATAGTTTCATTGAAGCACCTTTCAATAATAATAATAATAATAATAATAATAATTCGTCTTTATTATTTCCAATATTAGGTACTTAACAGTTTTATACAAAATTTTTCATTACAGGAAACTAAAAGGCGAAGTTCAGTTTATTTTCAACTGAGGGCGATAAGAATATTCTGTTCTTCCACTTGACCTCGACAGTGCTTAATGTGACAGTAATTATTAAATCGACTTCGTCACGACGAAAGGGCGTAAGCGATAGTTGTTAAATTTTATAGGAGGCGGAAAAAACGTTTGATTATATTTCGAATATACTTTACAATTTTTGCATGAATATTCCTCTAATATGCCCTTCTCATTTATGAGAAAAAAATATCGAAAAGAACTTGAAATCATGCAGTTATTGAATAAAATGTCGCTTACGCCTTTTTTCAGTTTTCGAGTGGCGCTTGAGCCTTTTTCGATGGCGCTTACAAACATCAAGTTCTTTCCATATCCATTTAATTTGGCGGTTAGAAGGGAATTACGACTTTTCATTATTCGGCAATGAAATAAAAAGAAACATGGTGGTTACGACTTTGAAAAAATAAAATGAATAATAATATGAGTATTTTATTAAAACTCAAAAAAAGCAATATATACTGTACAGAACAGAGAAAACACAACGAAGACTTTTATTTTTATTGTCTCTGAGACAGATAAAAAATCGCAAAATCATCGCGAACAGAAAAATAAAAAAACATTGAAAATAGAAAATAAAATTAGGGGCTTAAGCGACTAAGCAGAAACCAAAACTTAAATAGAAATTGAGAAAGAATCGAGAGATTTTTTATGAAATATTGAATCATTTTAATATGTATATATATTGCTGTTCTACAGGTTGGTACTATATTCATTCAAAGCATTGAACATTTTCCCATTAAAAAAGTGTATTGAATATCCAATGCTATAGGTATAGGAAAATGGCCCTTACGTCCACCTAGAAATCAAAAATATAAAAGGGCTTAAGCGACATAACCAAATAAATCGATTTTTCACTTGGCTGGATCATAATTTCGATACCTAAATGTTCTTCATGCTAGGATTAAAGGAAATAACATTCAAGTGATTACTTCTTACCTTGTTGAGGATTCACATAAAAAAAAATGATTGGGCGTAAGCACAACCTCACAGCATGGGAACTAGTCGGTTACTACCGACCGAGTCGATTTTTTACTGGAACATTTTTGTCGCTTAGGAAAGTCAAAGCCAAATTACTCGCTGTACGAATTTTTGTCGCTTAAACGTTTCGCATCATTAATGGACACGATTTGGTTGATTGAGCTCAATATTTTTACTTAAAGATCTCATCTTTTTTTAATCTCTTCTTTTTGTTTCTTAAAGCTTCCAACTTTGAAGGCCTACCTACCTGTATTGCTCTAGCGCCACCATATAAACTTATATTGACCCAGCGTGCAATAGAAGTAGATTGGACTTTTATCTTTCTCGTTCTTTTAAAATTACAAATACTTGTGCAGATATTGACAAACGAATCAATATTTTCTATAGTTTCGATTTTCTTATTGAGGTTTCATATGTGTTCTAAAATGAATTTTGATTCATTAGCCTCAGCAAAATTATAGGTTTAATTTAAATAGTTGATAGTTGCAAATGGTACTCTGCTGATAATTCAAGGTATTTTCCAACATTTCACTTGATTTAGACTCAACTGTGTTATGTGCTTGCATTGATTTGTTAAACTAATTATTGTTTTTCTATAAAAAAGAATTGTCGACTGCAGTACTTAAAGCTAATATTGCTAACTCGCCTCTGTCTTGGAAATAAACTCACACCACTGTTGTAAACTGCGCACAAATGTTAAAAAAATTTCCCCCTGTTCCATATGGTTGTTGTTGTTGTTCTGTTTGAATGTTTACAGTGCACAACATATATTCGTCTAATAATGAATTTACAGTATATTCAAAATCGTTCACTTCAGCAGCAGTTAATTTGGTACATTTATTTGCAATCTTCTTAGCAAATGAATAAATATGGTACGTGGATTGCAGCGTGAAAAAAAACGCGCGAAATAATAAGGTACGTGGCGTAGCACAAACTGTCTAGGGAACGGAGTGCTTGGCACTCAGTATATTTCCTAGCTCGTCAGCGCAAAAAATAGCGTTCACGGTATAGGTGATATACGGTATGCATTTTTACATTAGCTTTAAGTACTGGAGTCGACAATTATTTTTTATAGGAACTATAGAAAATATTGTGTCGTTTGTCAATATCTGCACAAGTATTTGTAATTTTAAAAGAACGAGAAAGATAAAAGTCCAACCTACTTCTATTGCACGCTGGGTCAATAGAAGTTTATATAGTGGCGATAGAGCAATTCAGGTAGGTAGGCCTTCAAAGTTGGAAGCTTTAAGAAACACCTATTAAATAGGTGTTATCTACAATCAGAATGTATGTATATGATACATTAATTTGATATTTAACATTACAAATTATTACCTAGCTTGTTTTTTAGAAGAAGCCTAGAATCTACCACTAACACTGTGGTCTACTGTGTCAGGCATTTTGAGTATCAATCACGCATTGTTGCGCCCACTCTCAAGGAAACGGAGAGCTTGGCGCGCAGTACATTTCCTAGCTCGTCAACGCAACCAATAGCGTCACGGTGCAGGAAAATGCATACGGTATGCATTTTCCTACACCGCGAGTGTAGGAAAATGCATAGTAGGATTGCATCCTACTCGCTTTCTCAGCGCTCTAGTCCGAAAACGGTTGACTTTACTGAAAAATATAAGAGACATTTTTTGTAGATAATTGCGAGAAATTCGGGAAAAACTGATTTTCGCGACTTTTTGACCCTTATAACTTTTTTAGCCGGCACAATATCGATGACGATTTTTCATATCTTCATTAAAACGTCATAATGAAGGTGTATACCAAAATTCAGCTCAGTAGGAATTTTTCCGCAGATTAAGGTTTAAAAAAAACCTAAAATGATTGGATTATTATTGAGTTCATCGTCTCACACAACACTATCTGAAGAAGAAAGATTTGTTGGGTATCAGGATAATTTTTCTTTTAAAAAAACAATTGTTTTCTTGCCCACATTTCGAATTTTATTAAATTTTTCAGGGACGCTGACCTCTGAGTATATCTGATATTCGGAAATGTCTTTTTTTGAGGAGACACTGACATTGTTTATTGAATTTTTAGGGTATTGTCACCTTATGAATAATCTGATCCGTTACTTATAGAATTTTCACAGTAGATTTTATTTAGAACGAGTCTCGCTACACAGTGTGTAAAAGCAAAAGATAATGAATTCATCATTTCGGTTACTGTACATATTTGAAAAAAAAACCGAAACCGGTCAAATGTAAATTATAATTTGACATACTTCAACATGAAAATGCCACCCCACCTTTAACCCCCTTCGAATGACAGGTACAACCCACAGTTTTTTAAATGGGAATTAAATATAGGCTTGTAATATATCGTTTGAAAGGTATCTTAATTCTCTATTCAAAAATTTTATCGATTTCATATTGCAACAATTAAGATAGAATAAATTAAAATGATGTTGTTATTCGGTCTTTGAAGTCATTGAAATCTGAGGGTTTAGTTTTGTACGCATTGCTAAAGAGCAATGCGTACATGTAAAGACATATCTCCATGTAAAGAAATCTAATGGTGAAAGATCAGGTGATTGTGCTGGCCATTCAATCGTACTTTCGATTGGGAAATGTCATATCCAGGTATTGCCGGACATTAACTTGGTAATGTGGTGGTGCTCCATCCTGCTGAAACCATATCGTATTCACTAGAACTTGAGGGTTTCCTGAATCAGGATATGAATTTGCTAAACTTGGAATGACATAATTGTGGAGTGGTGCCAAATAATTATCGCCATTGAAATTGCCCTCAATGAAAAAGGGACCAATGATATGGTTTCCTACAATCCCTGCCCAAACATAAACCTTTTGAAGGTATTGCGTGTGTTCTTCTCTCATTCAGTGAGGATTTTCTGTTGACCAGTAGCGGCTATTTTGCCGATTAGCATAACCGTTAAGAGACAAAGTACACTCATTAGAAAACATAACATCTTCTGATTGGATAATATTGTCATCCAACATGTCCATCATTTGCTCACAAAAATAAGTTC
This sequence comes from Leptinotarsa texana, assembly GCA_015342105.1. Classification (NCBI taxonomy): domain Eukaryota; kingdom Metazoa; phylum Arthropoda; class Insecta; order Coleoptera; family Chrysomelidae; genus Leptinotarsa; species Leptinotarsa texana. The sequence continues at coordinate 12,578 of WOGN01003642.1, forward strand.
TTCTATCAGAATCGTCTTCCATGAGCTCCTGAGTAGGCATCATTTTATAGAGATTCATTTTATTTTCTTATGATATGTATACTATCGATATATGGCTAACATCAATATAGTATATGCCTGTCTATTCGATGTATATGGGTTTTCCTCAAACTCAAGCATCACATCTAATATGAGTTCATCACTCATTGCATTGGCAGCAGTTTTTTTATCTGCCCCACATGACCAAGCTCGCGAAACTCCTTCTCTATTTTGCTTGTTGTTCCTTGAGATATGGGCGGTGAATTAGGAAATTTCTCACGAAATAGGCGAGCTACTTCCTGTTGTGTTCGGGTTTGATCTCCGTAGCCAGTCATTTGTAAAACTGTTATTTTATGCATTTCCGTTAATCTAACTATTTGTCAGACTTGAAGTTGACGAACTTTCTTAAATTAAAATACTGACAAAAATGTTGTAACATACAAAACAAGTTGACAAGGCGTTTTCAAGTAACGTTGCCACTCAAATTATTTACAGTTTTTTAAAGGAGTCCATCTTAAAAGAACATTGCTATGGTTTTTGTTTACTTTCTTAATATCTCAACACGAAATACGTTTTGAGTATATTGCAATAAGTTTTGAGTGCTTTTTATCGAATTTCGGTAACTACATGATTTGAATTTATTTCTTCTTAATTATTGCAATAAAATTAGAAGACATCGTACAGTATTCCATTGCAATTTTTTCAGATTGTGGAAGGTGAAAATACTCAAAGAAGATCGATAAAAACTAATCATTCATTTGATTAAGTGTTGACATATAATATTATTTTACCTATTTCCTAGAAATAACACATGGGCAGAAAAGTCCAGGGCCTAAGAAAGAAAATGCATATTTTTTCTGTTCAAAATGGGCTCCATCAAAAGTTACACAATCATTCCAGCCCCCTCTAACATTTCAATACCACTTTTGTAAAATGATTTATCTTTTGCCTGAAAATAGGCCTCAGTTTCAGCAAAAACCTCTTCATTCGAGCGAAATGTGAGCATTTTTATGAGATCTGCGAACAGGCAGTAGTCACTGGAAGCCAAGTCTGGTGAATATGGTGATTGTGGGAGCAATTCGAAGTTAAATTAATGTAGTTTTGCCATTTTTTTGCCATATGCGTTCGTTTCTTTGCAATTTTGGCCTTCAAACGCTCCAATAACGCGTTATAATACTCACTGTTGATGGTATTTCTCTTCTCAAGATAGTCGAGCATAACCTATCTAGCCGATTGTTGTGCTTTCGGGCATTTTGTAGGACAGATGACGATCGTTTTGATTCCGGAGTGAAGTGATGGATCCCTGTTTCATCCATTGTTACATATCGACGCAAAAATTCCGGTTTGTTATGTTTAAATATGGTCAACAGTGAGCTCGCGCGGCACCCATTTTGAACAGTGCTTTCTCATAAACAAATTATCATGGAATATAAAGCCAACACGATTTTTTGTTATTTTCACAATGTCAGCTAACTCATTCAACTCCACTTTTTGATCATTCGAAACGATTTTGTGAATTTTTTTGATGTTTTCTGGTGTTACTGCCTCATTTAGACGTCCACTGCGTTCTGCATCATCGGTATCTCTGTAACCAACGTTCAATTGTTATTTCTGATGGAGTTGATTCCTTATAACACTCTTCAGCCATTGCTTTGCTTGAACGGTATTTTTCCCATCAAGAAGCAGTGTAAAATTAAAGCACGAAATTGTTTTTGATCCATTGTTTTGAAAATAACAAAGGTAGTGTCACTCTTAGCATAAAAGTCACAAATTTGTGAATAGAATATCACGAAATTTCAACAGCTCCCTTTTGGAGGGTGGTATTAACTGAAAAATCGGTGAATGCAATGAGATTAGCGCCATCTATGTGTTAGACCCGACTTGTTCATTAATAATAATAAACCTTTTTCAGTTAAAAAGCATAAATGTACGAATACATTCAAGCAGTAATTCACAAAAAGCGTCATAATTAATATAGAAAAAAATTTAAATGATATGAAGACAGTCATACATAATTAATATAAAAGAAGTAGAATATATACAGCGTGACTCATGGTCGATGGTAGGTTAGACGTTTCTGGAAAACGTAAAGCATGATTTTTCTGAAAATTTCACCTCTCACATTTCCTTACCTGTTCTATCGATCTAAAATATTTTCAGCATTGTGGCGTTGCCACTTCCATCAAAAAGTCCTAGCAACTTTATTTTTTTTAAATGGAACACCCCGTATATTAATACATTTTTGGAATCAAATTGTTTAAACATTATTTTTTGTACAACTGTTATTGAAAATCTCTTTGATAGAAACACTTCAATCAGAACACCTGCCAAAAAACCATTTAGAAAAGTTCACACATGCAGTTCGTGCTATTGGTAATATTAAATCCCTGTAAAGTTACTCAC
>WOGN01003643.1:3677-14998 GCA_015342105.1 Leptinotarsa texana
AATTGTATGGACAGACTTTTTTTTCAGATACACAAACACTAAGTCGCGACCAGAAGACAATTATCTCCGGTTAGTTTGATGTGGCTCCATGCAAAAATTACATTGAGAAAAGTCACGCTAAATAAAAATAACAAATGAAGAAAGTACAAGCTCTTAAAGGCTGACTTTCAACCGTAGTAGGTCAGATATATTATTAATCTTGCTGAAGTGCTTATTAGCAGGTTGAGGTCCACAAAGGGATAACTGGAGGTGATAGGACAAGATTCTAGCTTCTGCACACAGTAACCGTGTGAGAAAGATTCTATCTCAGGGCACTCAACCCAGGGGGCATGGGTCTACTTGAAAATGCGGTAGAAGTGGGATAATCAGGTGATAGATATTTCATTATTATACAAAGTTCAGTTGAAATTTTTGTATTGTATTTACAATGTAGTAGTGCAATAAAATTGAGTTCAATTGTTCAGTATGGTCAATAAATGTCGAACCTACAGGGAATACGTAACATTTGGTGTCGAAAGTAAAATCATTGACCAAAAATATTCTGTTTCATTGTGAAAAAAAACAGTATATATTACGCAGGGATGGAATAATTCAATTGAATTTCTATACTGTGCAAGCGGGCCTGGCAGAGATTGAGGAACCAAGAAGAGAGAAAGAACGGTTACTTTGAAATGACGATTGCCAGAAGAAACAAAAAAGAGACAATCCAACCGGGTAAAGGAATTCATTCAGGAAGGATTTGAAGAAGTTTCCCAAAAAAAAGAGTATTCGATGAGAATCTTGGGAGGGTTTAAAAAAAATGTTGAAAATGAGTTTGAAAGAGCCGGAAAAAAATTTGAAGAAGTTTTTTGGAAAGAAACAGCCGATGGCGAATTTTCATGGTCAATTCCCCTATATGAGTTTTACTTCAACTCACCCGTATGCGTTCAAAATGATTGAGATTATATTGTCTTATATATTAGTACTAGTATATTTTCTTGTATCTGGAAGTAGTCCATAATCTACAAAGCCTAACTTTTTTGTTACAATATATACTTGATAATACAATATAATATAATTATAAGGCAACATACTGTATGGTCTTGAGTTACATTTATCTATACACCGCCATACACATTTATCCAACTAGAAGAAATATGTGGACAACAAACAATTGAATCCGGAAGAATATTATGACTGTGAACACTCGCACTCTACAATTACATCTTTCCATATTTCATTTCTATTCAGTTTCCTGCCATAATAAATTGAATGTTATCGACGCCTTCACCCAATTTGTTTTATTCAATATGTGATTCAGTCTCATGATTCATTTGCTGATGATCTCGAGAAAGAGTTTGTATGTTAAATGAAAAGATATCCCGATAAAAAAAGTATATTATTGAAGAAGTGAGAGAGTTGTACGAGATATGTGACTAGAGTATTGTAACGAGTGTGACATATGAAACAACAATATTTTGCTGTTGAATGTAGAAAATTTTCAAACAACTCATTTTGTAAAAACTGTAAATGTACTGGATGCTTGAATATAGATAGATAAGATAATTGTGAATACTGAATAAATATTAGGCACATTCCTTTTTCATTCGTGTGTGCGAATTTTTTTACTCAATTCTTTTACTTCATTTTTACATGGTACCGGTGCCCCTGAAAGTAATAATTTTCAGTGATGTCAACATTTCACGATTGAAAAAATGTGTTCCGCTGAGAGAAAAGAGTTTTGCATAATTCCAATGATTGAATTCATAAAAGCACAACCCCATATTGAATGTATCACGAACGTATAGTTCTGCAAAACATTTCAACATTTTCAACATTTTCAATTTAATAATTCAGGATTCAATTTCTGACCATGCTACAGAGAAATCGCAACATGAGCAGACCTTGCTCTTCCATCTTTGCAAGGGAACAGAGCGGTTTTGAAAGGTATCAGATTGACATGGTTATCTCTGAAAAATCTGTTTAGTTTTTCCTTTAACCAGGTGTTGCCCCCCTATAAACGATAATCCTCAAGAGGTTATAACTGGCTGCTGTTTGCGATTTAATCCGCATAAACTTCAGTTTTTGGGTTTTTCCAGATCACCAACAGCGGAGAGATTTTGTGTATTTATCTATATTTGATTATTGAGTAAATCGTTTTATAAATTTCTTATATGAAAAACCAAAATGTTAGTCGAATGAACTTCAATTAGTGTAATATTTAGAATTTTTTCAACAAATGTTTGACGTAGCGATTATTTTTTATTCATGATCAGTTTGAAATGAATCAAACACAGTCAAAATATATCAATCACAGACAAACAGATAAAATTCTTGGAGTCCAGAGTCTTTAATATCTCAAATATCATCACTATACGTATAGACTTCCTGAAGATTTACAGCAAGGAGAGGTAACTTTGGCGATATATATTGAATAAATTCCACTCCGTCAATACTCATCTGGGAAAAAAAAATTGAAAGTGTGTATCCCTGTTGGGATACACACTTTCAGCAAGAGCATGTGTTGTCAAGCCACCATATCCGATACGTGGACCTAGTGATTAGAAATAATGTTATTAGTCCTGTGGTCATCAATCAATCTCCAGTATTGCCATAAAATTTTTTTTTCACAACTTTTTTTTAGTTTCACATTCAAATACGTTTCGAAAACAAAACAAGACTCATTAGATTTTTTACAATTCGGGGGCAGATTTTAGCATCTGGAACGTTAATATAAATATCTGTTTGATATGAAATACCAGTAACTCATTAACATTTGCCTTGCTGACAGATACAATGAATTAACGCAGTAATTTTTTGAAGAAAAATGTCTTTTCCACACATGTGTAGAATTCTTCATCACATTTTTTTATTTTTTAAATCCTTGAGAGTGAAAAATAAACACAAAAGGTCCAAGGAATACTCTGATTTATTCCACGAATAAATGACTTTCATTCTTTTCTTCTTCTGATGAAACATTCAGTTATTTTATATAATTCACACTATTTTCGGAATAAGTCCCATTATATTTCTCCCTCTTCTAGCGTCGATCAATCTCATTTTCCAATCGGTCAATGTTTTTTTCTCACTGTTTATTGGTGCTTTATAGATTCATAACGTCAGTTTACATTCTCTCAAGTATATTTTTCATTGTTATATTCGATTTTGAAATGTCAGTGAGCCAGAAGTTTTATAGGGGTTTTCAGGCAGTGTTCCGTGATTCAGTGTATTATTTTCATTCCTGTGTATAACGCAGTAAAAATATTTAGTTTTCCTCTGTTACAGTATTTTCTTTGAGTTTCAATTACTATAATTCAGTATTGGGACACATTTCATATCTTGGCAGAAAATATGAAGTTGAATTCTGAAGCTGAATATCTTGTTAGTTTTGGAAATGAAATACTGAATTCATTTGTTGTCAATGTAGGGGCTGTTATTAATTCAGTTTTCTCTTGTTTAAAATATGAAAATAAAATTTTTCTCTGAAAGTGTTTCAAACTTTCTACTCTACACTTTTGATAGACTTCTCGTTTTTACTGCGATAAGGAAAATTCTAGAGAATTTTAGAACTTTTTGAATCATCAAAATACAAAATGAATATTTTACATTACATGTATATAAGGATATATAAGCTCCAACAATCAAAACAGTCTGCTGGAGTCTACAGAAGGGCAAACTGAGGTTAATTATTGTGCTACTTTGGAAATATTCTCGTTGATGCTATGTATTCAATAACTCATACATCAAACGGGATGATAAAACTATTTTATTGCTGAGTTTTCAAATGGCATACAATTTTATGAAGCTCAGATCAGACCTTTTTGTAGTATTGCTCACATGTATGGAGCTCTGCCCCTAAGCATACCCTGAAGATATTATCTCTTAAAAAGTCATCCACATGAATGGAGACACGAACATCAGTTGAAACCTTGATTAGTCTGGCTTCTTTCCAAGGGCACCGAAAATTATGATCCAAGGAAAGACCTCTAGCAACTTTTTGGAAAATTTCAAGAGGGGTTCGAAACAATTTAGTTAAAAAGGAGGGTTTAGTTTTTTGAAAATATCGTGGAAAATTCCAAAGATATCCGGAGATATTCAATCTCCCAAGACTCTATCACCAATATTTATAATTTTAATTTGGTGGCGAAAATAGCACTAAAAGCGGGAGATGAATTAAAAAAAATCACATAACTTCTAGACACTTGAATAAACGAAAATCCATGGAAAAATGTTTTCCTCATGAGCATTATATTAGATATATTTTAGTTGATTAACAATCCCTGATAATTTTTAAAGTGAAACCTCAAATTTTTTTCACTTCTCGGAGCTTTTCTCGAAAGCCTTCAAAAAGATTTCCATTGAAACGTTAAGAAATTAAAAATTCAATGAAAGCAATGAGAATCATTTTTTTTTATTTGAAATTCATTCGAATTCTTATTATTTAAAGTTACATAAAAATGATTTTTCATAATTTTCAGCTCTATTTGTTCGAAAAATTGTATTGTTTGTAAGATATTCAAATACGAAATCGGTTCTTAAAAAAATTTTTTTATTGCCTGAAAACGCATTTGTTGAATAATAATTTTTTGCTACTAAATATGAATATTAAGGAACGATTTTTTCATTCTAATTTCTATTTCTCTTTGATATTCCAAAAAAAGTTTTTTTTTTAATTTATATTGTTCGATAAAACTTGCTTTGAATAAATTAATTTTCCAATATATTTTTATTTAAATATAACCAAACAATAACAAAAATAACCATGTGTCACTATTTGTGTGTGGAAAATGTTCTCTATTTTTTATAATTGTTTAATGATATTAATTTCTTCACGGTTCTCGATCATTTTTATTGAAATAACTCAATAATTAATGGAGATAGGACAAAGATCCTTCAATTATTTTTTGTTTTCCTTTCAGAAATGAACAAATGAAATTTTAAACAATTTATAGATAAATTTCATAAATAATAGTGATGAATTTTTTGAAAATCTCATTTGTTCATTACTAAAAGGACAACAGAAAAAACTTAAAAATGTTTATATCCTATCTCCATCAACTTATGATTTATATCAATAACAATGATTGAAAACCATGAGGAATTGCCAAAAGCAAAAATTGAAAAATATTTGAAAATTCATGAAAAGTAGAGATTTTTCTTACACTAATAGTGACATATTATTGTTTTTGTTGTTTTTGTAGTATTCAAAACAATATATCACAAAAATTAATTTGTTTAAAACAAATTGTTCATTAAATAAATAAAGAAATGAAGAAAATATAATTTGAAAAGAAGTTTGTTTCATGAATATCAAAGAAGAATAGAATTTATGATTTGAAAAAAACCATTTCTTAATATTGAAATTTGGTAGCAAAAAAAATTTTTTTATCAACAAAGGCGTTTTTCGCAATGAGAAAATATTTTTAGAAAACGATTTTGTCTTTGAACATCATAATATTTATCATTGATGAAAAACCCCCCAAAAAATTTTCAAATATATCATAAAAAATATATTTGTTTATAACAATTTTTTAAATAAATAGAGGTAAAAATTATGAACAATAATTTTTATGTATCTTCAAATGATAACAATTCGAATGAATTTGAATATTAAAAAAAATGTTTTTCCTTACTTTAATTGAATTTTTCACTTTTTAACATTTTTGATTAACATTTCCCAACCTTTCCGAACTTTTTTTGAATGCTTTCAAGAAAACCTCAAAGAAATGGAAAAATTTTATTTTTTTAGTTTCAATATTATCAGAGTTTTTATTTAAACTCAGAACTTGTGAAGTATATCTAACTTGTGAAGTTACGGAACATTTTTTTTAAGGATTTTCATCTATTCAAGTGTCTAGAAGGTATATGTGATTTTTTTTGATAATGATATTTAATGGGTTGAAATAATTATTATTGTTCAAAGGTCCATACCCGTCAGCGCTCGTGTGACGCGCATCGCCCCATTTTATAGCTATTTTTGCCTCTTGATTAAAATTATTGATATTGGTGATAATGTTCCAGGTGGTGGAATTTTTGTTTTTGTAAATTTCCCCCTCTTCAAGGATATTTTTCAAATTTCGGATATCTTAAATAGTTTTCGAGATATTTGCAAAAAACCAAACCACCCTTTTTTACTGAATTGTTTTCAACTTTTGCGATTTTTTCGAGCTCGTCTTGAAAATTTTCAAAAAGTTTCTAGAGGTCATTTCGAATCGAATGAGCCCTGGATCATAATTTTCGGTGCCCTTGGACATAATTTCCAAAGAAGTATCTTGTGACCCAGACTATGATAGTCCGGAACGTTGAAAAAAGGTTGGAGATTTTTTCCTCTTCCATAGATACTTTCACGGTAGGTGTTCAAGTGACTTAGCACATTTGAGTCCAGCCAGAGCTGGACATATCAAAAATATGCGACGGACTGTGGTAGCTCTTCGTTTTGCGGTTCAACTCACTATTTGAGAACTTTTTCAATTGGAGAACTGCGTTATTGTGAAATCAACTCTCTGAAAACGACTTTCCAATGAATTCAATTTCCATAGATTCAAATCCAATGTGAATCGCTAATTTCGCACAGACACCGCTCTTAGAGCACCTGAAGGGTTTTTCTCATGGTGCATGTTATTTGTCTTCAAAAAATGTTCTGGAAATATTTAAAAACTTAAACAGACAAGTATGTATTGGAACAACTCCATTCTGATGCAGTAGAAAGACACTTTCTCTTCAAAGAAAAGTGGTGGTTCAATTTTCACCGTTACGTGATGAATAGGTTCACATGATCTAGCTCTTTCCATGGTTCTATAAAAAAGAGTTCAAAAGAATGCCGCACTATCCTCACAGTCCAGCTTCTGCACTCTGTATATTTAACCCTTAGAGTTTGTGAACATCGATTTGCGAGTATTATGTCTTCAAATATCTTGAGTGATTTTGGTTTAATTTGCAACGCAGAGCCAATACTATATTTAATTATATTGCGAGGGAATTGTGACTTTAACTACCCCAAAATTATTCTCATTCAGGAACAGCTAATGTTAAAATTGTTGTAGTCAAGAGATTAATTTTGACATAATAAAAAGTATGAGTTGAGATACTTTTTCTACTTCAACATGGTATCAGAACGTTTGCTTAGCGGGAAGTTGCAACTCAAATATAAATAGGATTACTCGAGGGCAAGTCAAACTAGACATCATGGAAATACAAGAGCAGCTTACTATTACGAAATATTAAAGGACTGAGGAAGTTGAAGGAAAATTAACTTTACCCGAACCTTTACCAGAAAACGCAACCCAAACTCAGAGCAGGAGTTGTAAGACTTCAGTCAAGCAGAAAATAATGCTTTACTGGTTCTTATAGTAAATACGACTCAATTCTTGCAAAAGTAATGAGGTACACTACTGCTCGTTAAGTGTGGCAAGCGTTACACAGGCTGTATGATAGTTATGTTGAGGACAAACATTGAGTTCGAGCGATGGAAAATGAAATTGAATCCTTACTGGAAATCGAACTTGAACTATGGAAGAACTGCCACCTAGTAGAAAAGCAATTCCATGTTAATGGGTTTGCAAAAGGTAGACGATCCTGTGGATAAATTCAAGGTCAGATTGGTTATCAAAGGTTGTTCACAAAGAAAGAGTGAAAAACCTTCAGCTCTGTAGCAAAAGGTAGAACAATGGGAGCTGTTCTGAGTATTGCTCACCCAGTTTGATATTACTTCTGCACTTCTCTATGGCGAGCTTGACGAAGAAGTTTGTATGAAGCAACCTGAAGGATATGAGGATGGTACTAATCGAGTATGTTGGATTCAGAAAAGTTTATATGGACTCAAGCAAGCACCAAGATGTTGGAATGAGCGATTGCATGATGTTGTGAAGAAACTTGGTTTCTAGCAAAGTAATGCAGATCCATGTGTATACATAAAAAACATGGAGATGATACGATAATCGTGGTCATACACGTTGTTGATTTTGTTGATTGCTTGTGCAGTGTTGTTTCCAGGTCGTTAGAAGTTTCCTGCAATCATAATTGTATCCAAGTAAAACGAATACTTCGATACCTAGGAAAAGCTGGTTACGGTATAAAGTACAAAACAACCAGTGTGGATGGCCTGAGAAATTTTAGTGATGCTGACCATAGTGAAGATGAAATAACAAAACATTCAACAACAGTTGTATGTATGCTGGTGATGTGATATCTTGGCTCAGTCAACGACAAACCTCAGTGCTATTTCCTCAAAGGAAATTGAGATAGTAGCTGCAAGTGAAGCTCCCCGTGAACTAGTCTGATTGAAACAGCTATATGAGAATTTTTGAATATGCATAAATAGCATCAGAATATTGAGTAGCAGATGTAAGTGCAAATCGGTGTTCAAGCCAAGATTGAATATTTTACGACAAACAATGGGTTTGAACAAATAATTCGATGAGAGAGGGTGTTGAAACACCACCATTTTGATGATTTGTTTTTTGTTTACATTGTATATGTGATTTTGACACAATGAAAATTGTGCGTTGAATTGTCTAAAATAAATACATCCATTCAAAAGTTTACTTGAGATACGTCCTCTACATCAATAGAAATAACTCAGTCAGAATATGAAAAATTCACTAGGGAACTTCAGTCTCGATACTTGAGAAAACTCATTCATTTTTCATCTTCAGATATTCAAAAACAGTTGAAAATTGTGACTGACTACAAGTAATGAAATTTGGCTCCACTGCAAGGAACAAAAAATCATGATTAACTTCCTAATTTTTGAGTTCAGATGATTCGATATTCCAGCAGTTCTCACTTTCTGACCTGGAAGTATTCTATCATATACTGAGAAGAATAAAATATTGAGAGCCAATGAAACTTGACCTTCTCCTATTTCTCCCCTCTATACTCTATACGCCCAGAGCAAGCAGTACTTATATCAAGCGTCAAACTATCAACTCAAATTGTAATATTGGATTTGTAAACATGCTGACAAAGTTATTTACAGTTCCACTATTGCTGACAAGCTGACATACTGACAAGCTGACATGCTGACAAGCTGACATGCTGACAAGCATGTTTACAGTTCCACTATACTTCAAGTTCTGACTGATTCATTTCAACATAAAATATTCCACCTATGATTCTTCCTCGATGAAAGCAATTCTGAAGCATTTAATTTACCTATCCATCGCAATATAATTGAACATGGTATTGGTTTCCTTTGGAAAACTGTAAGGTCAGGTTTTGTTTTCATTCAGCTATTACTGATCAATTTAATTAATATTCTGAATAATATTTGTTCAGTATGTGAAGGCATTTTATCGTCGAAATTTTTTTTTGTTAGCTCCTTTGTCTGACCTGCAACAACAGATTTCCAATTTCTCGATTGAACATATACCTAGATTAAAAACTTTTTGGGAGTGATTCTAAGGGCTCATAACTTCGAACAATGAAAAACAAATATTCCTTTTTTTGCAAAAAAAAAATTCTGTTTCAGTATTTCATGTCAAGATATGGGTGCGAAAGCCGTTCTCTTACAGTGTCTATCCAGAGCGTTTGACAATTACAAAAAGTAAATGATAGTGTGAATTAACTATCTGTCTGAACGACCTGAGATTGATTCTTTATCACATTTAGAGATAGAAACAGTAACTGAAACTTGGAAAGATCTTTCCTGAAAGGTTTTTCAGGTCTCTATATCGTCAGACTCTAGCAAACGAGTTATCCGGTAACTTGAAGAGAGAAAAGTTGTTATGAGTCGCCAATGAATCACCGAAATGCGCACGCATATCGAAATATTGGAACGTATAATTTAGCAATTGATCATTTTGGAGGCAGATGAGAAATCAAGAGGAGTGACGATGAATCAACCTTTCAAGCAGTCAACGTTTTGCTATAATATGTATGAAACTTTCTCATTTTGAGTAGAGAACATTCACTCAGTTTAGTAATAGTCAAGACAGCGTTAACTAGTGTTATCAATGAGTAGAATAATCTGAACATGATCTTCCAAGTGGTGTTTTCAGAACTTTGGATGAAGTGGGTTCGTTGAATTTACTACTTAAATTGTTGTTTTTCAGTCGACTAAGCCTGATTGTATCAATATTAAGTATATTTGTCACAATAAAATTCAACCGAATAATTGATTTTTCAACGTCACATTGTTTGCTGTCCACACAGTGAAAGTATATAAATTAATAAAATTGAAGTCAACATGATTCACGACGGAAAGTATGAACGTGTAATTAAAACTTATATGGAGACTGATCAATTCCAACTAGTAGAACACTGTTTCAAAATTATAACACATTGCTCAGTTTTGCTCTCTTCATGTGTGACAGTGAACCTGAACACCAACAGAAGAAGTAAATTATATTTTATTGAGAATATTTGTACATTTTTTTCAGTTGTGAAACATGTTAAGCTATTACACTCTGTAAGAGGAACAGCGCTATTTATTTATTGTCACTAAAGAACTGCCATCACTCCATTGTTCAATCGTCATATCGGAGTTATGAACAATAATAAAAATACGATAGCCGTCAATACGACAGACAGTCTTGTCGTGGGCGGATAAGAAGAATTGTATTCTTCTTCCACCAGTGTATTTTGATTTTCAGCGTAGTTGGCTCTGAAAAAAATTACTATATTTTAGAAAACAAGTAATTGATCCACTTCTGATAGACGAGAAAATGATTAGATGGAAGTGGTTAAAATATATTAACCATATATACTTGATGTATGAAAAGGATGCATAAACATAATAATAAGGATGAAGACAATTATTATTATTGTTTTTTTTCCAAAGGGTGAACTGGTTGGGGTTTAGGCCCGAAGCTTTGACACAGGCATGAGAGCGTACAAGAATCATCAACCATTAAACACTTTCTACACCGTGGGGTGAGTGATCAATAGATCCAAGAATCATGTTCCCAAAGCAGACGCCATGAGCCAAAAATGAGAGCCTTCTGCATTCATACGTCCAATTTTTCTTAATCGCATGGCAAACTGACATGATTTCGAGATCATGAACTCCAGTAATCAGAAAATCCATCTTGACAGAGTGATCTGGATAGAGTCTTCGCAGTTCGAAGAGAAAATCTCGATATTTTATCTGTTTTTCCTCCTCTTTTCTGACGATATTCGTCTCGCCAGGAGCTGAAAACTCCACGACAAATATCGCTTTGCTCTCATGATCGAGAAGGACCACATCAGGCTTATTAGCTTGTATGAGCCTGAGGGTGGGGAACGAATAGTTGCAATAAATTCGGCACTTCTCGTTTCCCACAACGGATTCAATATCCCCCGGAGCGTAGGACAGCACCGGTGTCTCGTCGTAAGAGTGCCGTAGGTGGTAATATAGCACTCTT
>WOGN01003644.1:0-14998 GCA_015342105.1 Leptinotarsa texana
GACAGAATTTATTGACGGATCACCCTGTAGCGCTTTTGAATACTTAATGAGATTTTATTACTCTACACTCTTTTGAAATAGACTATAAAGGAGTATTGCTGTTTGAAATATCATGTTCATGGAGCTCTGCAGGAAGTTTTCCAGAAATGTTTGTACCGACTAGAAGCTATTGAAAAAATACACTTCCCAACGATCTCTTCTGAAAGATATGAATCACGAAGTTCAATAAAAATATCAACAGAAGCTTGTGCTTATTGAAAGATTCAGAGTACCAATTCTGATTACGGCTGAAACGTTATTTGAAATTCCTTGTAACTGGCTCAGATATTTTAAGTTGCAAAAATCCACTCCTCTCATTTTTCCTAGGTTTCAATGCATATTTTTCAGTAGAATCATTTTAACGATGAAGTAATCGACAAGACAGTACTGTAATTATGAGAGTGACATCAATTCATGTTTAGGGGAGTAAACATGTGGATGGTGCAAACCTATTTTCGATGTTTATGTGTAATTGTTGTGCACCAACATTTTTTTAATGAGATAGTCTGCTATATAACCTGATATTTCACTATTGCATTTCTTTTCCGAAGGTACAAAGTTTTCAGTACTACTTGTGCAAATCCCTAAGAGCTGCAACAAATAAGTTCTGGGGAATGTTGATTGCTGACCCCGGACAACTTCAATTGATGTCATTATTCGGTAATTTTGTTTCTATTTCTGTTATTTGTTGTTCACTTGCCTCAATATGAGAAATGAAAGCACATTTTAAAGTTTTTCCAAAATGAAATCATTCATATGGAATTTCTCAGTGATAAATGAACCAGTTTTGAGAAAAATATAAAAATATTAGAGGAACAAGATACCACTTGAATAATTCATTGCCCCTGTCATTGAACAAAATGATGGAGGAGTAGAAGGGGAGGCTTCATATCAAAATTACACCCCTCAGAAATAGAAATTGACACGTTCTCTGAAATTGTTTATGTTGCAAGACGTCATTTTTTTGATGAAAATCCGTTTATATTCTATACTTGATATTTTAATCAAACACGGTAACTGAAACAAGCAAAATACATAAATCACTTTCACCTGCAAAACGATATTAACTGAATGTGAAAGTGCTACACATCGAAAAAAAATTATCATCAATATTTCATACGGGTATTGAACTACATACGCCTGCTTGCAAGTATAAGATCATTTAAAATGGAATGGTCATTGACCATGAACCGAAAGTTTCACCGAGTGCAAAGAAAACTGCTCTTGAATTTCTTTTATTCTATATCATTATTTAGCTGATATGACAATGACCTCAAAATCAAATTGAGAATTGAATTGGTTTCTTGTTGTTCCATTGTTCAATGAATGTATCTGTTCCGGATTAAAATTTGGATAATAGGGTTGTATTTACAAAAAAAACTGCAACACGTCTTGATAGACAACAGATTTTTCAGCAAGATTTCCATGGAACTAACGATAGTTACAGTTGAGACGATAAAATACATACTTTTGAGACGAATTTCCACCAAACGAATAAAACCACGTGGGCCATTATTTTTGTCAACAACGAAATGTCATAATTTTATCTCTTCCATATTCTATTCGTCTTCTCAACACTGATCCCATCCAGTATCTTTTTTTTTGGTTTCGCTTCATCATAAAAATATCGTCTTGAGAAGGCATGATTGAAACTGTTCGTGTAGTGGAAACGATAGAAAACATTTCACAGATTATAAACGTGACTGAGATTAATTTTTATCTGTTTGGTGAAACTCAAGTTTCAAGTATGTTTTCGAAACTAAAGCAATTTTTGTTTCTGTTTTTGAAAACGAAATTAGTGGCAAGCAAGTACGTTTGGTGGAAAGCCGCCTTTATATAGCATCTTTTTTCATGTAAAAAAGGAACAAAAATTATAATTTACATTCAAATAGAGAAAAGTGTTTTTCGTTTAATTCAGTGTTCATAGAAAAGTATTTCTTTCAAATTTTGTTTTCGTGTAATTTAATGTTTATATGAAAATGACTGTTTCGAAAGGGATTTTGCTTCCGGTTTGTGCCTAAAAGTTATTTCTTTGCATAATCTATACGTCTTCGTATAGAGTTAATTTTTAAAATTGATTGCTTTCTTCATTTCTTTGAAATATTTTCAAATTTTTTGTATCAAGATGGAGAAGTAGAAGGCCAAAAACTTTGTTCCACAAAATTATTCGCTCCTCAAAATATATCCTTTCAATTTGAATAAGATTCCAATGGCTGGAATTTAATCAAACAAGCGAATGACTGTTATTTACGTACTGTCATGGATGACGTGGGTTGATTCAACCCATTCCGTGACAATATGTCGTATTTATGAACGAATAGTGTTTTTTCTTTCAATGTTATCCTTATTTGCTACTGAAGAGCCGATAAGGCGAGTGTCTCACGGCGAAACATCGGATGTCTAGCAGTGAGGATGACAGTGCTCCATGTAAGTGAAATTTTACTTCTTTCATTGATTATATTGTGTAGGAATCCCATGAATATATCTGATTCAATTCCATTACGAATCTTTGGAACGGAAGAGAGAAACGTGTTTTTGTATAACTCAGCGTTTATATAAAAGTATTTTTCCGGAAGTATTTTTTTCGTGTAATACAATGTTTATATGAAAATAGTTGTTTCGAAAGAACTTCTCTTCCAGTTTGTGTTTGAAAGTTACTTCTTTGCATATAGTGAATTTTTGAAATTGATTGCTTCCTCCATATCTTTGGAAGATTCTCATATTTTCTCATAAATATATATATATATATATATATATAAAAAGTTGAACGTGAAAGTAGCCTTCAAAACTGTTTGCTGTTGGCCGCGGTGGTAGTGCGCCCGACTTACGATCGGAAGACCGTGGGTTCGATTCCCGCCTCTACCAGATATTTTATTCGAAAGAATTTATCTGGTTGAAGCTGGGATGAATCTGTAACCGTGTTAGGTATCACACGTTAAAAGGTAAGACCTCGTTAGTCTTTAGCTCGCACAAGTTTCTCAACTTCTGAAAGTTGTCGTTTGTATGAGAGCGACAGTTGATTAACGGAAAAACAGATTTTAAACAGAAATCAACAAATGTTTGGGTAACTGTGACAAAAATATATCGGTCAGACGAAGTGAGCCATTATAACTCGTTTCAAAGAACCCGCAACACACCCGGTTTCGAAGACCAGAAAAAACTTGTTTCACTCAACACGCCTTGAAAAACGTAGATTTTTAAAGTCTGGAATTAGCAAAATATGGGAAGAGAACTATGAACAGTGACAATGGTCCCATTTCAAACAGCCCATTGTTTTCCTGTGTTTCCTGATAAATATTAATTAAGAGTTTTGGAGTGAAGAGTTGGTTTTGATTTATTCTACACTACTGGTTGTAGATTTACTTTTCATTAACATAAATGGAATAAAAAAAAACGTAAACGAATAATGAAGTGATATTTTCATAAAGAAAACTAATTTTATCGGATTATTGCGAAAATATGCCATTTGAAGTTATTCAAATAGGATACGGTTTTGTAACAGCTGAATGCACTTGACACCAGTCACCGGTTGTTAGTCTTTCGTGAGAAAGTTAATTCGTCTTAATTCATATGACTAATTCTAACGTGGATACACTCTACTTTCTAATTATTTTAATTCACATGATTTAATTTCCTCTAAATGTTTTACTTGATTGAAGTTTCGATGTGAATCCTATTGGAACGGAAGCAATATTAAAGTGTGGCGCTTACTTTACGTTAAAGATTATGACATGACATATAAGATCCATCATCATTCAAAACTCAAAACAGTTTCCAAAGTTGTTATCGGTAAAAATCATAAAAATTTTCTTCATACTTTGAAAAACATACCTTTGAAACCATAGTTCAATTCAAACTTTTCATTATGATGATTACATTTCGTAATTTGAAATTTTCTATTCACGAGAATAACTGAAACATTTTAAAAACATTTTTTGTTTTTAGACTCGTTTCGCATCTCTGTGGACATTGATATATTAATAAGTCTGTGGATATTACTGTGGTGAGTTGCTATTTTATGTTGCTGTGGGTGATTAGAATAGTTGTTCATAGTTTTGTCTGTATCTATCGGTTGATTTGTGATGAATTGTGAAAACGTGTTTGTTGTTAATTTTTGTGATTGTCTTGAAAGTTTATCGAATTATTGGTTTCTAGTTCTATTGTGAATTTAATGTTCCTATGAATAGAGTCGACATATTGGAAACATGACTGAGAATTACCCCTCATAGCTGATATTTTCATGGACAACTTCGAAAAAATTATACAACAGCATGCAATTTCCTGAGAATGTATTTACTGGTATACTTATAGATAATGATGATGTGATAGCTTGTTTCACAGGATCACAAAGACTAATACAGTTATTCTTCCAATACATCAACTTCATTCATTCTTTCATTCATTCAATGTTCCCACATTGAATTCGCAATAGAACTAGAAACCAATAATTACAAAAATCAATAATAAACACGAGTTCACAATTTACTACAAACCAACCCATACAGATAAAACTATGAACAACTATTCTAATCACCCACAGCAACAAAAATTAGCAGCTTACCACAGTATGATCCACAGACTCATTAATATGCTAATGGCCACAGAGAATTTTAATAAGGAATAAATTTTGATAAAACAAATTGCAGTTAATAACTACAACACTTAAAACAAGATATCAACTGAGTTTACTCACACATAAAATCATTTGATGAAGCTACTGTGCTAGCGAAACATGTGATATATTTTTCCAATAAAGTTTGTGGAGATCAAATCGTGAGGTGTAGTTTTTGAAACACAAAATATCAACATAGCATATAAGACTGGGTAAACATATAAAGAACAAGTCGCACATAGACAATGATAATAGATCAAGTGCCTACAAAGTAACATGCGGATCATGCCCTAAAGTGTATGTGTAGGAATGACTTCGAAAACGAGAATATCCGAAAATGAAATAAGTTTTGATTTGGAGAAGACCAATTCCAATGTTCAAGTAGGTAAATCCAGGTGCAGTTTCGTAGTGATTTTTGAAAAATATGAGATTCAATCGTTTCTTAAAGGCATTTACTTGTTGACTAATTTAAATAAAATTATTTTACCTTCATCTTCAAGAAAGTTTGAATAAATACTGTTTGCACTTGATGAATGGGACATTTCTTCTTGAAATTCCCGTTGTCGTCTCAAGAAGTTAAAAGCAAAACTTAAAAATACTGTTGTAACATATTTTATGAGTAGGTATTTTGTTTGAAGAACAGACTGTGTTTAAGGTTCAGAGGCGATTACAAGGTGTAATTTTCCCAACTTGTAATAGTACTTCATATTTTTACTTTTATCGATGAAAATGTTGTAAACAAGAGTCTAGAATTTGAAGAGCAGCTTCCAAAACCATATTCAGACGTGGTCTTCAGTATATTGATTGTGACCTTAATATGACCAAAAATATTTCGTTCTGATGAATCTCTGCAGAATGATAAAACCATTCAGGACCAAAGCTATGTAGAACAGTAATATAAATGTTTGTTTGAAGGTGATTGACAATGTAAATGTCAAGGAAGTCAGAGCTATGGAATAGTATCGCTTAGCTTCGGTAAAATTTTTTAACTTTAGGATACTGAGCTTCTCATCAACAAAGAACTCTCATATTGCTACAAGTGTCGACATAATTTGCTGATGCAGATGTATAATATATCATAGTAGTATTATTCGTGCTGAAACGTAAACGAACTACCGTAGTCTAATTGAAGTAAAGCATGGCAAGTCACTGTAGATTTTTGTTAATTCCTAATATCACTTAAACGTATGGGAAAAATACCAATCACGACTTATTTTTGTTAATAAGAAGAAACATTACAATAAAACCGATTGTAAATTCTCATCATCAATCACATAATTAACAATTGAATACTTAAATCAGGTCATAGTGCCACCAATAACAGATTATAAACTTGCTCATCTGGAAAGAATACTAGGTACTTACTTGTGTTAACTTAGAACAATAAATACTTTTTTTTTATTTGATTCTGATCCATCGAACAGATATCATAGATTTTCCAGTGTACCAGTTTACCAGTTACAGTTAATTACCTCCACCTTTATAATTAAGGAATGAAATGAGATATTCGGAGAAATGCGTATCTGCAAGTTATGAAAACAAAAATTATTCCACGTAATAATCCCCTACGAGAAACTTGCTGATGTGTAATTAAAAATAACGTTTACAGGCTTCAGTGGCGACCTACTTATTGTTTTCATGCATGTTTCATAATCTTTATGATTCGGTATATCTAGTTACCTCCCAATTGCTAATAACAGTTGTTGAATAGACTAAAACGTTGTTTTTGAGATATATCTATCAAGGAATTATATAATGATTTTGTTTGTAATATTTCATATATGCCATGAAGGAAATTTTCGTTAGAGTGAACCCAGAATTTGACAAACACTTCTAAATATTGGATTCATATTTATTTATATCAAAGACACCCAAGTTTTTTGTGTGGTAGAGCAGCATTATATCTACTTTTGCGTTGGACAGCTTTGACTTCAAAAACAGGTGAAGAAGACACATGATTGAAAAACTGTTTTGCTATGATCTGTTTTGCAATGATAATATTTATGAATTTTCCCAATATTGATTTCATTTCCAAAAACGCGTTTCACTACATAGTAGCACCCTCAGTTGGACTGATACTTCACAATACAATTTATGTAAATCATCAACCCTAATTAATAAACATTACTGATTGGTAAACATGTAGTTTTAAAAACAGATAGAAACAAGTAGAAACCAGGTGAATGATTGGTACTGATAATTTGAATAATTTTAGGAGAAATCAACTTTTTGTTGCTAGTTCAATATGAAATTTATCGGTTTACGTTTATCAATTTCCAGGGATACCAGTATGTTTAAATTGTGTCCTTCATTTTCTGTGTATAGTACGACCTACTTCAGGTGAGTCGTGGTTGTTTTCCAACAGATGAAATGCATAGGTTGAGTTGGTTTTATGTGTTCGGAGATTCCGGTTGTGAAATTTATAGAGGTTGAATATGGTTTTTTATATGGTAATCAAAGGTTCAATCAGTCTTGTATGCTATGTTGATGTTCCGTTTAGCTCGTAGTCTATTTATCTTTTTGATACCTTGTACATGTCAGTGTTTTCAAAGTGTTAGTTTTACCTCTGATGTGAGGATATAGTCGTTCAATGGCTTGTTTGAATAGATTTTCATCGATGATGTGAAGAGTCACGTTCGAATTTGAGCTATTTTGTGTTTATTAAGGTGAATATTTCTGGAGTTTTTCCCAACCGTTATTTTAACACCTCGACGAGTGTTTCGATCACCAAGTGATCATCATCATAGCTGTTTATTTGTTTGTTATGTTGAATAAGAAGGAGACAAAAACCTAAACGGGGTTAACAGCATACAATGCTCGGACTGCAACAAATTCTATATCGGTCAAACCAAGAAAAAACGGATCCAAAGGTAAGACGAGCAAAAAAGGCATACATAAACCCAATAATATGTAAATTAAACCTCGCAACACACGCCATACAGAACAAACATAATTTCCCCCCACCAGAGAACATAAAACAAGTCAATAAGGGAAACCGTATGGACATCTGGGAAAATTTGAACATCCATCACAACAAGACCTAAAACAATACACATTCCAAGAAACAGTAAACCTAGAGAAGATCCAATACAAAGTATATTAGGTAAATTCACCTAAAGTACATGAAGTACCTGCATATGAGGCGTTATATATATATATATATATATATATATATATATATATATATAATGTCACTCCTGTCATTACAGTAAGTTTTAAACATGGCATTACCAATATTAGATATCTGAAAATGACATTATTATTACCAATGCGTCAATTTTTTTGAATGTTTTCATCAATATTCAATTTTGAATTGTGAAACTCAGATAGATTGTGAGTATTGTCTATTTCCTTTAGTTCTTTTCCATTGTATTTCATTTTTGCGTCCTGACAAAGTCTCTATTCAGAGACGAAAGCTTGGCGATTTGTGAAATAGAGGAGTAAGTTTGTTTCTTGAACGTATTTGACTGAAAGTTCCGTTAGTTCCTATCTTTCATATATTTATATTGTTTCTATTGTTATATTAATTTCTACCTTCCATATATTTATATTGTACTCACCGGTTTTCAAATTAGCGTACCCACATTCTCACAGGTAAACAAAATCCAGCTACTCAATTAGTTTAAGTACCTACAAACGACCTACAGTGGTATTTAGATATACCTTGAGTATATTACTGGAGTTTTTTCCCAACACCAAATCGTTATTTTTATACCTCGACACGTGTTTCGATCACCAAGTGATCATCTTCAAGAGGAAGTAATATTCATTACTACACCAAAGGTTCCAAACAATACATCATAAGTATATACCTATACCAAACGTTAAAAGGTAAGACCTCGTTAGTCCTTAGCTCCCACAAATTTCTCAACTTCTGAGAGTTGTCGTTCGTATGGGGGCGACAGCTGATTTAACGGAAAAACAGATTTTAAACAGATTATTTTGAGTTTATTGTATTAGTTGAAAAATGTCCTCATAGGACGAAACTGCAGTAATGTTAGTTATAAATTAAAGTGTTAAAAACATACAGAGTATTATTTCTCATTTTTCATGATGATCTCCTACCATGTAGTGATGGCTACATACATTAATTCATTGAAGTCAATTTTACATATGTATAGGACTTTATTTTTATTCACTGATTGCGACTATACAATATTCAAAATTATTACGAAGATGAAAATCATTGAATATAATTTATGGCTTTATGTCATTATGTCCCGATCTTTTCATGACATTATCCTTCAGCGACTGTAAAATTTGGCATTTCTGTCTCTTATTTTTAAAAACTGCACTTCAATATGAAATGTTATATTTGAAGTCAGATTTTAAAATTTGTTGGGGTTCACAATTTCCTAGGGTAACAAACATGCAAAAAACATCAAGCAAAAATTCAAACATTAAGACGCTAACGTGAGTTAGCTATTGTAGTCAATCTCTTAATCAAGAACTATGATATTTGCCTCTCCTCTATCTCTTTCATTCGTATGACAATTTTAATGAACATATATATGGCACCAGTCTTGTTGTCTACACAATCATTTTCTGTTAAGCCCGTCAATATTTATTATACCGGAAAGTTTCCTTCAATATTTCACGTTACGTAGTCAAAGATCCCCACTGTATCTGCTATTTCGCAGTATAGGCACGAGTTATCTTCGACTTCGCAAAATATATTCAAGTTATCTCTGAATCGACATGGCCGATGAGTACCTGAGTTAAAAAGTGATCGATATTTCTGTGCTTGCATTGCATCCAGTACTTTTTATTCGGCATCAGATATTTTTCCACTAGGCGAGGTATTTTATGTTTTCCCAAATCTCTTGTTACTTTTTGATAGTAATGACTCTCTTTTCTCTTTCAGTATGAAGGGGTGTTCCGTCCACTCGTTTATACAGTATGGTTTGTTCTTCTACTATGAGCTAAATCGGTATGACTGCTATTTCCTGTAATGCTCAAACCGACATTTGTTTTGTATATGCTCGTGACTCTTATTAGTATTTTGCGTTAGATTTTTCTCACATCTCTCTTATGCTTCTGCTTCCGCATAGGTACATTCTTTTCATATAGGAACTCCATATAAAACAATCGATTAGGTGACGTTATACATTTACCTCTTCCTATACCCGGGGTCTCATTATATGTGCTCATCAAGCTGACAGCTTTCACTCAGGGTGATATCTAAATGTACAAAACTTGTTTTTGGTGAAATTTCTGCTCCTAGGCATATAAAGCTTATTCATTCTCGCATTTTCCATTAATTTACTTGCATTACCGCAAAAGTATCAAACGTTTCGTCTCCTATAACAGTAACAGATGAAACGTTTGGTACCTAAGGTTACATTTGAGGACTACCAGTCCAGGGTTTGTTCTCTTTAATTGAAAATGGCCGAGTTTTTTGCAGTCTATATAGGATAAACTTTGATTAAGATTTGAATTTTGGCAATTTCCAGTAAATCTACAAATATATTTTCGCTCCGATTTTCAATATCCTGTTTCTCTGAAAGTAAAGAGTAATGAACATATGTTCATAGAAACTTTTACTCATAATGTGTGACGAAGATTCACTCTGTGTAATTGATGGCAGTACTCAAAAACACCTTGAATATTTTGGTAAGGATATCCTATATAATTGCAGAATTTAAATTCTGCGTTCTTCCATCGAACGACGTGACCGAAATATGCATTAAACAACTAAGCGTCTAAGTGGATTGTTTCAGGACCAAATTACACTTTTATCATTTCCATTGAAAATTCTTCTGGAATAATGAGGTCGTGTTCATATATCCGACATAGAGGGAAAATGGTTCACTTACACTTTGAAAATTTCTAGATCGGAATGAATGATGATAGAATAAACAAAACGGGAGTTTTGACTAATTACAACAGTTTGTTGACTTGTCGAATGTCAATAGGAAGTCGTTAAAATTCCATCTTGCGATTAAGTTCACGGGTCAGTTACCCCTTAAATTATTCAGAGACAAAAACGAAGGAAAGATGAATATACAGGGTTATTCAAATTTGAGACTCTGAATCAGTTGAATTGAGGAAGTGCAGTACCATTGAATGACATGAAAAAATCGAATGTAGTTTTTTATTTTGGAGATACCTATACGAGAAAATTGAAAAATAGAACTATAGCATTTTTGGTTTTGATTTTTCATTAGTTTCACCACAGTTACAGCTGTGTAGTTTAAAATCAAACAATACACTTCCATATAGTTTTCATTCCATGATTGGAGGAGTGACTGGATAAATCAAATAGGTCTGAATAAATTATTGGATTGTGAAACAAGGAAAATGTTGAGTGAAAATCTAACAATGAGGTGATGTTGAATATTCTTATTTATCATTAATTTGTATTAACCAAGTTGTCGACCATTTACAGGTCAAATATATTCTGTCTGCATTTTTATAATGCCAGTTTTGGTTTACACTATACATTGGGACAAACTGAAAAATCAATAATGGTAACATCCCACTAAATAAATATTTCCAATGGTTTCAAAAAATATAGTTATTTTCAGATAAATGAGGTAAATTTGCCTGTTAGTTTCCCGCAGAGCTGTACCTACAGACTTCTTCTACCAGGAACGGGATAGACTTAGAGCACGTACCTTTCTAATAAAAAATGGACATTGACGTGGACTTGGACAATGACATTTATCGAACTGGGAAAAAAACTATTCGGCAATCAAAAATAGAAGTCCTTTTTCTTCCCTTTTTAATATTCTAGACATTTCTGTAGAAACTTTTCTTCAGAAAAATTACGTAAAAAAGCATGAAACCCTTCCGAAACAAAGAGTTCCGTTTACCAAAAAAATCACCAAATTTTGTTTATGGGATGGCGTTCCTCGTTCTGGGAAAGTTGTGACTCAGTAGAATCCTTAAAACGTGCATCCTTTTATAGAACTTTTGAAATCTATATATATGAAACTATATCCGAAACTGGCTCGTTCAGATTCTAGAAATTGAACCACGCGGCTCACCACTTAACTAATCCCTTCTCAAAATTCTTCTTCACCCTACTTCTACCAAACTCCTCGCCTTCCATGACCAGGACAGTGCCGGTGATTGAAATTCTGAGAATGATACATAACTATGCTGCCCTTATAGTCAAGTTTGATTCAATAAAGACACCTAAATGTTAATTTCCATATTTATGATGGAACTGTTCGATACTTGATTAAAATCCAGAATTTATTCAAGCAACACCTTATTGTGGGATTTGATGAGGATTCCTGATGAAGCTGTATAGCATAACACGTACTAAGGTTTCATTAACTGATTAGTGAACATCTCAAAATGAAGTGTTACTCAAATATGTTAATTTCATGGTTGTCAGATGTTTCGTTGTCAAACCCAAAGTAGAATTTAATAAAGTGGAAATTTCAACAATGTCTAAGAGGCCGAAATATACACCAACAATAGTTAATAAAAATAGTTTTGATATGTTGATAAGAATACAGCGATTGCATTGAAACAGACAGATAATAGAGATATAGGCGCATACAAGATAAATGATTCTCTTTATCAAACAGTAGAGAAACAGATATAATAAAAACTATACAACATAAAATAAGAAATAATGATCTTGTTTTCACGAAAGCTGATAAATCGAGTTTATTGTATAAGTTTGAAAATGTAATTATAGGACGAAACTGCAGTAATGTTAGTTACAAATATAAGTGGTAAAAAACATAAAAAGTTTTATTTCTCTTTCCTTAATTATGATTTTACACCACGTAGTAACGGCTACATTCATCAATTTATTGATATAGTCAACATATGATGAGTAGTATCAATAAAAACATATTTCAAATATTGGCAAAACTTGAGTGATCGTATCAAGCAAGTGTTTTATGTTTTATGTGTTTTATGTCCAGGAAAGAGATGATTTCTAGAACAGATATGGCAGTCGCATTCAAACCAAGAGAATGCCCAATTCCAATTTGAACAATCCTCGTAACAAGTTGTCGTCAAAGTAGCTGAACTAATATCAAGTACGGAAACTACTGAACAGTCACTAGGCTTTCACTTCCACCATGGTTAATTTCATCTCAGAGATAAACACAATTCACGGAATGAGCGAGAAAGGAATTTGCGAGGAAATCTAATGATTCAATAAGGCATCTGGCTAGAAAGTTACTTTCGACACAAAGAATTGGTGAAAACAATTCAGGAAGAAGTGATATGGTTACAAACAAATTTTGGATTGCATTAAATTGTGAATTCTACATTTTTTTTTCGAAAAATTATTTCATTAGTTGTCTAGGGATACTTTCAGAATCAAGTGTTTTTGTTGAATTTTTCATAAAGAATTCTGTAAGGACTGGAAGATGAGAAAAATATTTGAAGCAGAAAGTTAATGGGATTTTAGGAAAATAATTGATGAATTGTCGGTGGAGGTGAAAAATAGATGACTTCAACATAGAAAATAATATAGAAAACAATTTTCCACACCTTAATAACTTCCTGTCCTAGAGAAACCTCTAACAATCGATTCCTGCAAGCAGAATTGAGAAATATTGATGAATATTGAATAATATCTTCAGGAAATAAAATGAAAACAATACATTTTTGTTGGTATTCCATATGCGATGAAAATTATGTGGCTATACATAAATAAGATTGAACTGAGACTTCACTGCACACAATACTTGGGACATATCAATAAGTTACCTTATTATCTGTGTCGAAATATAGACAAAAACATGAAAATAGCATATGTGCGAACCTCGATAGTGTCATCCCCTTAAAACTTGAAAAGGTAACCCTCATTAAGGCGCGGTTTCAGCCAAAGCTTTTGACGGATCATATAAATATTTAAAAAATACGATCAAACTGAGACTTTACTGCACACCATACTTGGGGGATATCAATAAGTTACTTTACTATAATTATTAGTTATTGTATAGTATTCAACCAATTAACCTTGATTCAATGATATGAAGTTACAATGAAAGATGAAATGAAAACACTCTTTTATTAATTCGTATCTTCTAAATTTGTGGTGCTATTTTTGGAAATACTAAAAAGTGTGCTTCTCCTGTCCATAAATAAGTACATACACCTCTCTACTTACTCGGTATTCTGATGAAGGGATAACATAGTATGCTATGTAATAACTACTATAGATTGTTCCATTGTTATTCAACATTGCACAGAGATTATAGGAATTAGTGGCTACATTCTTTGTTGAGGGAAAATCGATGGAAATATTTATTTCATCTCCGAAACTTTTTTTTGAAGAAAATCCTTTCGAATGTTATTATGGAAATTTGAAAAACTTTATGGACTGTTTTCTGTCTCATTCCAGAGTTTTCTTTCTGAAAGAATTCAAGCATTGTGACAGCCTCATTTTGTCAGTTCTTTGTGGTATGAGGGAAGACCGATCCCAGACGAGTTCACTTAAAACGTATATTTTAAATGATGGACCAAACTGTTCATCAGAACTCTTGGGCTTCTTCTCTTTTATTCAATTTTTTTTTATTTCGTCAAGACTTGTTCAGGTTTCTTAATGATTTTATTTACACCATGTTGTAAACCATAATATATCTGAAGAATTTCTGGTTGTGTTCTCTCCTGTATTTGACAGATGAGATTGGTTATCTCTGCATTAACATTTATAAGAACGAAATCTTTCAGCGTGTTTTCTAGCATGCTGGCTCTCAACTTTACACGACGCAACGTAGAAACTGATCTCTCAAATTACAAAGTTTATAAGAAGCGTTGCTACTAAAGTCTTCATATTTGGGAAGAGATCATTGCCGCAAACTTTGACTAGAGCAACCGCACAAATTTTGAGTGTTAATATATTCTTTGATCTCTCGTTTCATTTTGAAAGCCACAGATGATACTCTGTAATCACAGTGGAGAAGGAACGCTCAAGAAAAAAGATTGAATTTTGATGCTTTCCCCACATTGAGAAGATCTTTCGTTCACTTAGATTATTTTTCCTGATAATTATCGTGAAAATTTCGCCAAGTGGTAGTACGAGGCCTCTCAATTGTCAAGTTAGTTCTTGACAAATGTGTTCTGAATTTTTTTTCAAAACTTTTCCGTATGCTTATGATTTTTTCAATTCTAATGTTGTTTTTACCAAAAAAAAAATTGAATTGGAGTTTTTTCCCAACACCAAATCGTTATTTTTACACCTCGACACGTGTTTCGATCACCAAGTGATCCTCTTCAAGAGAAAGATATAACTAGAAACTTCTCAAAACTAAAGCTATTTATGCTCTTCAGGTACATCATACAGGTAGGTAATCAGTAATGCCACCCACACAAGTGTACCACCCTAAATTAATTTTACAATTGGCCTTTCTATCATTTTACAATATGTCC
>WOGN01003645.1:0-14997 GCA_015342105.1 Leptinotarsa texana
TTGACTTTTTATATGCAACTATTACTGCCATCTCGAGGTGATCGGAATATACTAGCTAGAACCAGAACTTTCTTGAAACAACGCGGTAATTCCAAATATTTAATTACGCCTAATGCCACCTAGCGGTTAGCTGAAAAAGATAGTACATAGTACCACTACTCGCCAATAGGTGTCGTTAAGTGTCACAATACACAATAATAATTGTAATACAAAAAAAGTGTAAGTTTGCTTAGGTCACGCACTTTGCGACTATCCTTGTCTAGAAATATAGTTAAGGGCAGAAATTGACCCTTGGAACAAACTGAAAAAATTATTATGGCCCGAAGGCTTCAAAGTTTGGAGACCCCTGGTCTAATGCAAAAATTGCAAGTTTCAACGTGGAATAACCAAGGAACAATGCATATTTTGAAGTGCTCAAAAAACCTGTTGTTTCCTTTGAACTCCCTATAGCATCAAAATGAATCGTGTTATGATGAAAATAATGTTGACTAAGACTGTCCTGATGATGATAACATACTTAACCCAACCATCTCGTCCCCGACATATTTGTTATGAACTATTTGGATCTTTCATACAAAAATTATCATGTGACCGATATTTTCCAATAAGAATGTTCACCGAGTAGTCACTAAAAAAACAATTTTTTTTTTCAGGATGAACTAGATCCCCTTCGGCACCTCTGCTACCCTGGTACAGACGTATTCATGCTGTGCTTCTCCATAGTCAAGCCCAATTCGTTTTTCTCAGCGTGCAGCAGATGGGCCGATGAACTGAACCGACTAGGAGCTGCTGTAGTATTAGTAGGAACTCAAGCGGATCTCACGACCAACAAAGAAGTCATCAACGAGTTGAGGAAAGTTGGCCAGCGACCCGTGCTGTCTTCAGAGGCGAAAGGGTTGGCGGAAAGGCTCAACGCGCCTTATATCGAAACATCTGCTAAAGCCTGCACTCACCTGAAAGAGGCTTTCGACATGGCCATTGTGATAGCTTTAAAGAGGCAAAAGAAGCCTAGACAGGTGTGGAGGAAGTTCATGTGCTGTGTCCGAGGAATGGATTAACCCTACTTGGTAGACTCATTAGTGCGTTTATATTTGTCACAAATGGGTCACTGGTTTGTTTTCTTTTTTTGGCCAACTAGCCACGTCGGGCAGTTATTCTGTGATATATTTTCATTTTTAATGCCCTGTAACTAGTTTATAAGTATTAGAATGTCTCAATATATTGTATGCATTAAGTCTAGGATGTAAGTAATTTCATGATACAATATGATATAACAGTTGTTTCAGTTACTAGGGAGTCTATGAATCTACTAGATGAAGCAAATTTTCACTTCATATCACACGTATTTGGCAAATGAATGTCTGGAATGCCAGACTTATAGATATACAATAATTGAATTTCTATTTATTTGAATCATTTCGATTCTTTTGAAATATATGCATTTCTAGTTTCAAATATTGTTTTACTATCCGACAGTATACTTTCTTTCTCTTTATTGTACAAAAGTGAATTTGTTTTTAATTATAATAGTCAACAAAAACAATTGTGGATAATGAAATAAGGGTCCCTATGAACAAATTCAATTTTGTATTTATAGAAAAAAGTAACCATGTATACAGTTTATATCAATTAATGCGTTTTTGTTGAAACAGTATATATTCCACTAGGTGAATGAGTTTTTTAAATGTTGTTTATAGAAATATAATAATAATACTAATAATAAATGGCCTTTATTTTTATCTTGGCGGAGTTTAGCTTACGCTATTCTACCAATCTGTTTTTTTTTAAACTGTCAAAGATAGTGACAAAGTTTTCAGAGATTAGATGTTATCACCGCAGAATTTGAAAAAATACAGAATTTTGAGTGCCTTTTAATTCTTTCATGGACCTAATTTTGTTTTCATAGCTCCCTAAAATCTGAAAAAACTTTTGAAGTAACAATGGATTTATTTATCATTTATTTCATTAGGATAAATCAATGCAGAACTCAGCACTTTTCCATAACTGATTCCAGATTGAAAATAGTGTTATAAAAAACCTTGCAGTCGTCACTGAACATATTTTTCAATAACTTATCTGTTAATAAAAACTTTTGGAGTAGAAAGTAAAATATATCTTCACATTTTCGGATCAATTTGATCTCATCAATGAGCCAAATTGATGGTTAGTGTGAAGTAGTACAAAACTTACAAAAATGTTTCATATTATGGGAATCAGTATTTTTTCAAAGTTGATAAATGTGTCTATTTCTAATTATACTATTATTGGGATTCTCACAACAGTACTGTAAAACATTTTCCTGAAACCACATTCGTTTCAAGCTCTGTCGAGTGAAATCAGAAAGTGGAAAATTTGTTGAAATTCATATTTATCCAACTAATTACCTGATGTGACGTAAGTGTGATAAATATGTTTAGCTAACGATTAAGATGCAATAGAACAAGTCAATACATTTCTGTCGTTGTGTCACCGTTCTTGATTCTGGGGATTCTTAACACATCTGAATAAGAGTTGAAAACATTCCACTTGCATGGAAATACAATTGAATGGATGTTACTGTTGTAGAAAAAATTAAAATATTTCGGTTTGAAATCTGTCAATCAACTTTGACTAAACTAATTATTTTAGAGTAACTAGCTAAAGGGGGGGCAAATATGTCAGCTTTAACTTTCACGAAAATGTTTTTAGAGAAATAAGGCCCATAAAGAGGTTTTTAAGAACGCCATCTTTTAAAATTTTTTCATCCACAAATAAATACAAGTTGGATCCCCTTAGTACCTATTTTTGTAACACTACCTTGAATTGTCTCGGAATTATTCTATAATTTAATCTGTATATTTTATCAATTTAAGTTTTTCAATATATGCATATACCTCTACAGTTAAGTTCTAAATTTAAACCAGCCCTTAGAAAGTTTATTTTATAAGATAGCCCTAGAATCAAGAATACTATGACACTAAGTGAAATTTACGACTGAACTTCCAATTTGAAATTGAAAGGGACCATCGATTTATCAAATCTCACTGTTTTTGTCTCTCTTTTTGTATTGCATGTATTGAAATGTGATTAAGTGTCGTACAATTTTAAAGTTTGTAATATAACAAAATTCTTCCATTTTGTGATATGTTAAGTAGTGATGTGTAGGCAATATTCGACTCAATACTTTTTTATTTTTAATGTGTTATTTGTTGTAAGGAATGAATAAAAGTGGAAAAAATCAAATATATGAAAAGATATTGCAATAAATAATATTCAAAGTACTTTTGTGAGATTCATACATGAAACTTATTGAAATATCTAAATTTTTTATGGCACCTAAAACTTTCAGTATCGATCAGTAAAACTTACCGTTTGACATAAAACGAGTGTGGTTTCAAAACTGTTCATCATGTTTTGAATTTGAATGAAATTAATGCGGCAATCTGTTGCACATCATTTACTTCAGTATATGTAATGTATATTTAGTTTTATATTCGTGTCAAACATATCGCATTTTTACGTTATTTTATTGTTGAGCAGGGTCTGACCTTGCAAAATCAATAAAAGTGTCTATTTATGAAGAACTATTGTTTTGATTTCCTGTAATATCACAAATTGTCGATAATGGAAAAGACTGAATGAAGTACCCTTTCAAAAAAAGAAAAATAATGTTTGAGAGAAAAAAAGAAGATATTTCTGTTTTGTATGAAAGGGGAGTCCTCGTAAAATAACTACTTTCCTACATAAGTACGAAATTTGAATAAATATCAACCATGTGTAATTTTAAAATATTACTTTTTAATATTGTAAGGCGGAAATGACAGATCTGTAATGAGATTAGTGTGAACGAAACACACCTCAAGATAAAATCACTTGATCTGCGGTTTTGGAACTTTTTCAAATTACTATACACTGAAGTTACATTAGCAAGATTGAGAGGCTTATATAAGATTATTTTTTATCAAGTTTCGTTATTTTATATACATGTCATATTATTATGAATATGTATTTATATAATTTGTAATTCAGTCACTAAAAACTATAATTGTGGTTACCATAGCCTGAGCTGTAAATTAAGTTTTTGCAAATTTTCAAGACAACATTCCATTAGTGATCTTATGAAAAGAGCTCTAGCCATTGCAGAGGCTTCATCAGTTCTTAAACCCCTCAGTGTCTGTCGAGATGATAGAAAGCGTCCAGATGTATGAGTCTAATTCTTTGGAAATCTGGAAAACCTCTGTTTTGGAACTCCACTTACAAAGGCGCAGTTGCAATTTCACATCTTGCTGCAACATCTTATTCTAGTGATGCGGCTAGTATAAATAAAAATTTTGGAAATACCCAATTTTGTTGTGTTATTACTGTTGCAATCGAAACCTTTAGGTGCTTTTGGCTATTGGTAAAATAATACCAAAATCCACCGATGATAACAGAGCCCAATCATTTTTATTTCAAAGAATTAGTATCGCCATTCAAAAAGGTAATGCTAATGCCATATCGTCTGCTCAAAAATTAGAAGAAATATTTCTGAACCCCTTAATTAACACAAAATTTCAAATGAATCACCAAAACTGGATTAAACAAATTGACCATTTCAAGATTTTCTTAAGGCCTAACAACTTTCGTGTAAGTCAACAGAAAAGGAATTTACAGATTAGGAAGCATTGAAGAAGAAATTCGTTTGAACTTCTGGGCTTGGTTTTTTCTCAGTTACAAACTGGAAGGAAAAACGGATTTTTATATACCTTCCTGAAAAGTATATTTTTAACTCAGTGGCTTTCCTTCTTTCTTCGGTAATTTCCCGCATTTTTTTGTATCAAGAAAGAGAAGTAAAGAGAAAAAAAATCCAAATATTTTACATCTCCTAAAAATATTTCGATTTCAATTGATAATTGATATTGGTATTCTTCATTCATATGTGAAATGCGGGTGATACCAACATCCGTTAAAAGTCATATCAACATTAACAGATTTTCAATACCCATAGCGCCATCTGTTTCTCAAGTGATGAATGTCTTTTAAACATGAAAATAGATATTTCTTTATTGAACTTGTATTTTTTCATATTGTTTTTATATAATTTTTACATGAATGAAGTCAGTCTTTGCTGAAACTCTTGAAAGATGTGGTTTTATTTATGACACATATGATCAATATACTTTCTCAAATTCCTCTTTTGACTCTGACGTTCGCTATTCAATGTCTTTAAATAATTTGTCCCGGGTCAATTTTCGAGAGAAAAATCTGTGAAATCAAAAACACCTGAATTTACGTCTTAAGCGCATGCGTAACTGCTTGGCTAACAATGGTGTCAAAGACCCAATTTAGTACACCCAATTAGATTCCTCATTTGATCTTATTATTCATACTTTTAAGTTGAGTTGTTTTAGAAAAATATATGTCGAGAATTTTGTCAAGTATGTATATAATAAAACTTCAATGGGTCATTCAGTTCTTTGAGTTGTTAATGTGCAACGTTAGAGCTGTCGCAGATGTCATCTTTGGGATGACAAAGATAAACGAGGCTCCCAAAACAGTCTTTTGCAATGCCGATAATTGACCGCTGTTTCAACCCATCACTGTTGTTAAACTGCCAATGCATTGCAGCCGAATAATTTATCTGGTGAAGTGTATTTCAGGCCCGCTGGCAAGCTTGGGGCTCTGACAAGGGCTAAAAACTCGGGGCCGGGTAAGCTCTGCTGCCAGGGCTTGATTTTTCTCCAAGATTTGAGGACCTTGGGGTTAGGTTAGGTTAGGGGTTAGGTTGGGGTTAGGTAGGTAGGCAACACAAACGTGTGGCTTGGGATGTTGGTCTCCTCTGACGCATTTCAGGGAGATGTCACCCCATGGCTGCAGGGTACTTTTAACTGAATAATTGTTATTGAAAATTGAATTTTTCACTGAAAGTTTCAAAAAAACTCAACAGTGTTTTAAATACTTTAATTTTTTTTTAATACCGTGTACTCTACAATTTCAATGAATAATCAAAGGAAACAGATGAAAAGAGAAATGAAAATTTCTATGTTCATCATGATCTCTTACCACGTAGTAACGGCTACATCCATCAATTTATTCAAATAAAACAGAATACCAACAAAAATGAAAAAATTCTGTGCACCAAGTATATTGTAATTAGAATTTTTGCCAGTTCAATATAACGCTATCCATACATTGATTGCATAATACTTTGTCACACTTGGAATTATCGAGTTAATAATATTATGTTGACCTAACAATTAATTTCAACAACCTCAGTGCATTTTGCAGTAACGCCTCAGAAGAATATTCAATAGTTCTGTTTTAATGTCTAGCGACTCTGCGTTTGTCGATTCTAACTAGTTAGAGTTGAACGATGATTTCGTGAATATAAAAGAAACCTTATTACAGAGTTTCGATACGACTGATGCAAAGATGGCTTGATGAATAAAATTTCCAAACGAGTGTTGCAGCATTTCAACTGAACCGCCGTAACTTTAACAATGAAGAATTCCATGGGAAAGTGCATCTAACTGGATCTATACTTATTGTTGGAAAACTTCCCATCATCAAGATACTTAGTCGTCACACTAGCCAAGATAATGATAAGACAATTTTCAGACTGAAAATTCAATTAAAAAGGTGTTTCATCAGTGCTGCATAATATCAATAACTATTATTATTTTTCAGTATGAAATGGATAGAGAAGTCTTGGAGTGACGACTGGATGTTAACGATTTAGGAGTAACATTTAATTGTTAAAAGTGTGCTTTCACCTATCCCCTCTTCCCTTTCACCGCTACATCGGTTTTAGCGGGAGCTGACCGTTTGGCGGGAGTTAGCCGTTTTTCACTTAATTATAGGTTTCCATAAATTGCGTATCTCTACGCTAGCTTGGCTAAATGCGTTGTTGGGCAAACATACATACGGCTTCTTTGAATTTTCTCCTAAACCAGTGTTCCTGCCTGTGGATGATTTCAGCTTGAGACCACTTGATGTTATGTTGAAGAGTCCAAACATGCTCTGCTATTCCTGATTTGCTGCACCGATGCATGTCCTGGAATCGCAAACCTAGTAGCGTTTCGTAGCCTGGTTTTCGTGAGGCTGCTACAGATAGTGTTCCTAGTTCTGAAGCAGGTTCTGATGTTATACTTGGACCCAATTCTTCTTAACCTTTGCTACAATCCTCTAATATAGTGAAGTGCAAGTACTGTTTGTAACAGCTTTCTTTCCTGAAGACAACAATGTGATTGCTGAAAGGTCTGTCAATAACAATGTCTCGCTGAGGAGAAATGTTTTTGTTGGATTAGATTCGACATTTGAATTTTGAGCATCTTAGTCTCCTTTTTTTACTAGTAATGTTTTTGGCTGGTGGAGATCAGATATTTCATTACTAACTGATTGAAATATATGTCATCGGCATATCAGCGGTATAAGAAGTTACGGATAGTAAAAATAATATCAATGATGGATCAAAACTAAAACATGAGAGTATATTGTATGAAACTCGAGAATACGTTCCTAATCCTCAAGGTAAACAGTAATTTGTAGTACTTAGATGAATGAGCTTTCATAATATCTATTCAATTGAAATTCATTGACTTTCAAATTTCTAGTCATCCACACCCATGAGGTCAGCACTATCAATAATGCACCAGCAGTACTCGTACCGGTACTCCACCCCCTGGTAGTGAACCGACACATAACAGTGGACCATCCGTACCCTGTTAAAGTACCTAAACCCTATGCTGTACCAGTTCCAGTAAATGTACCAGTTGAAGTTCCAAAACCATATGCCGTCAAAGTGCATCATGCAGTACCTGTTGAAGTAGGAGTTTCTGTCTAGGTGCCCAGGCCGTATCCTGTTGAACTGGCGAGAACGGTTCCGCTGAGGTTGAAAAAACCAGTCTTTGTGAAGGTATACTTTATTCAGGAAATGAAAAGACTTTTCCATAACCATAACAATTATTTTTTTTACAACAATAACAACCAGTATCAGTAACGGTTCCTTACTCAGTGAGGGTAGCCGTGCCAGTCGCTGTAAATGTGGTAATTACAGTTCCTGTGAGAGAACCTCATGTTCTTATTTTATTTTGTAAGTCAAAGTATCATACTATATTTCAATAAAACTTGCTTATTATTTCACATTAAATTTGATTTTTATTGACTAATCCCAATTCATCATGGCTAGTAACACCACCTGTCATTTTATAAGCAGATTCGTTGCTGTTTCCATAACTGATTCAATATTTTCCAATGGAATGTAATAGTAATAAATAAAACTAAACTAAAATAAAACTAAACGTTACATAGTCAAAACTATGTAATGTTTGAGAATGCCCGAATTCATCATAATATATTCAAATTAATGATCCGCATTGAGGGATTCTCCAAGAAGTAGTAGTTTCTGTTCAATTCGAAAAATAAGTTTCGAGTACCAGAGTTATTTGTGAACGGAAATGATTTTGAAAGGCTTGTTGAATCCTGTGTACACCATTCATTGATAAATAGTTTAATGTTTATTGTCAGAATATTGGGAATAACACTCTGTGAATGAATATTTTGTCTTCTATGATATGAATATTACTGGAGTTTTTTCCCAACAACAACAGACAACTAGATGCCTATGAGAGTGTAGAAATAACTAAACACAATATTATGAATAACGATGACGGACCTATAACAAAGAGCATACTATACAGCTTGTTAAAATAATGTTGGGTTTACTGATTACTACATGAGGACTCATTGCAAATTTAGATAGGCAATATTGTGAAATTAATTTTTATATAGCTGAAAACTCTTTTATATACAGCTATAACAGTTAAACATATATTGTAAAATAAGAGATAAGGCCAAATTGTAATATTAATTTCGGTTGGTATACCTGTATGGGTGGTACACCTGGATGGTTTACCTGAATGGGATATCTATATAGCATAAATAGCGTTAGCTTCGCGTTAGTTTCTAGTTTAATCTTCCTGTTTGAAGAGGATCACTTGGTGATCGAAGTTTTAAAAATAACGATTTGGTGTTGGGGAAAAACTCCAGTAATATTCATTACTACATTGAAGGTTCCAAACAGTGCATCATAAGTATTCTATGATATAATAGCTAAATAGTTAAAGGGGTTCAAAAGTTAGGTATTCCGTAGCAAAAATTCAATTACCTTTGTAATCAATTTTGGAAACGTCAAACACGTTGTTATAGAAAAGCATCCTTCCAAATTTATAAAAAAAATCTGGTAAAAATCATTATAAATACTTCATATATTTATGTATGTGATTGTAACCTATCTACAAAAGAGTTACTTGAAATATAGATCTGTTCTGTTTGCAGAAGATAATTATATCTACTGTTTACTTTTAATGGACGAATGATGATTTCGAAACAATACCTAACCCTCAGTTCAGGTACATGGTTTGGTGGAGTTTATTTTTTGAATGGCCATTCAGGATGCTCCTTCAACCTGAAATAAATATCGATTTGATTCAGCAGTGTTAGTAGATTCTGCACAAAATTTTAGGACAAAGCTTTTATCTACCCGGACGAAAATATTTTTACAGAATCTATTCGATTAGATATTAACTTACAATGGAAAGAAGTTGAAATCAAATATTCTTGCCCTCTCGCCAACGTCGAGACTTTCCAGTACTTTCATATCTTCTGA
The DNA here is from genome assembly GCA_015342105.1 of Leptinotarsa texana. Classification (NCBI taxonomy): domain Eukaryota; kingdom Metazoa; phylum Arthropoda; class Insecta; order Coleoptera; family Chrysomelidae; genus Leptinotarsa; species Leptinotarsa texana. The sequence continues at coordinate 9,626 of WOGN01003645.1, forward strand.
ATCGAGGGAGAAATCAAAAACATCAATATTTTCCTTGATTCTAGAAGCAGTGACACTTTTTGGTATTGGTACGATATTTTTTTGGATCAAGAATCTCAGCATTACCTGTCCACTTGCCTTTTTATGTTTTTCAGCGATTCTCTTTACATCTGGATTTTGCAGCAAATTTGGTAAAGGAATGGCCCTGAAAAAATGTCAATATAAAAACGAAAAAACATTTGTCAAAATGAATATATGAAGAGATTTGAGACTAAACGTGATCATTAAGACATATAAGGGTTGCCACATTGATTTTAATATTTGCACAGCTAGAGCAAGAGGATAAGACACATTTACAAGAAGATCTTACTGAAATCTGTATTTCAAATTAAATATAATATGAATTCGAGTTGGTATGCGCGTCTTCTATTATGAAAACGCCATCTATGAGATCGACAGAAGACTCGATCTATATCAAAGATAAACGAAGTTGTTCAAGGCGATCGGTTGAAAAGTCAAGTTGCGACATCGATTGTCGAATGCAATTTGTCTTCTATTCTTCTCTGCAGCTTTTATTGCAAGGCAACTAGTTGAATTCCAAGCCCAGAAACAAAGTATTTGTCATAAACAACAGACAACGCTGTTTCATTCTGCCTTAGACCTCATCAGTTGTTATCAGATTTTGGGAAGAGTTATGATAGAATCCGTTGAGGAGTTGTATTCTTTCATTGATGAGACAGTAGTTCTGTGAGAGAGAATACCATATTTTTCAGAGAACCTTGTATATAAATATATGATGTTTAAATGTTAGATAAACTAGTTGGATTAAACTTTTATAAATTTCTTGAATTGAGCAACTATGCAATTATGCGCTTCAGATTTTCGCTACATATTAATGCCATCTACAGTTTCTGTTAATAATCAAAACAGTTTTTTGTATGAAGATGAAGAAGTAGAAAGCCAAAACCTTATTCCCTAGTAATAAAATACTATAAAAATTCCACATTAACAAATTTATTCTATATTTATCGACTACTTATTTTACCTGCATTTTGAACACCATAATCTGTACAAAAGTGAACGCTGATTCATTAGAATTGGCACAATTGTCATTTTTATACTTTTAACTATAATTATTATATGCGTTTAACTGCATATGACTATGCATATTGTAAAAGATTATCAACAAATGCATCTTCCTCCAATCCTGTCCTAGACCTGTCCAGTTTATCTGTTAGTTTTTCATGTGAAATATTTCCAACTCATAAGAACGAAACATAGAACAATGCTTGATAGATGTCGCCAGATAGATCAAATCTAAAAAACAATCGTTTGTTTTTTGCATAAACCATAACTCAGGAAGGTACCTAATCAATGTGAAACATCTTTAATGCAATATTTTCATAGAAATGAAATTGAAAGTTCATCAAAAGGAAGAGTTCAAAGTGTATGGCCAAGCATTTCCTTTTATAGTTACATTCCTTCCTTTGATGAAAAAATAATGTTTGTTTGTTTGAATAGTGAGTGCTTGGAAAGTTATAATCCTTTATTTCTGAAAATGGTTGATGGATACTGAGAAACAGGTACTCAAAAGTGTATGTTGGTAACCCAGCTGCTAAGTTTAATACCTATTATTCCTTTGGGTGATGGAGTAAACCTTGCTTAAACCAATTAAAATGTAAAATTCTAATGATTGTAGGGAGTGACGGGAAATAATATGATGCAAATTGTTAAGTCTCATGGACTGTTGACATGGTTAAATAATTTGCTAACTCAACTATACCTGAAGGGTAATAATTTTTTTGAAATTCAACTTACTCCTGGCCAAGACTCTCTAAAAATTTATTGAAGCCTGGTGATCCCAGAGGAGAATATGCAACAACAACCAATCCGTTTCTATGACAAAAATCTACGAGTTCCTTCTGCTGCAAAGAAAGGTGTAATTCAATTTGTAAGCAACATGGTTTGATTTTGGCAGAATCTATTATCTTCTTTATTTGGTTCTCATTGAAATTGGAAACTCCAATATTTTTGGCTCTACCGGCTTCGACTTGCTCTTCCATTTTCTGAAATATAAAATGCAATGAATAATAATTACTTCAGACATAAAATTGAAAGAGTCTTTCTGAAGTACAGTACAGATATACAGATGTTGTTTCAGGTTATCAAAAACTATATAGTTGTTACAACTTCACTAAAAAGGAGTTCTAGATATCCTTTTAAATTATAGACCTTCGCTATCGTCATTTTCCATTTTTTAAAAGCGTTTCAGAATTAATTATACAAATATTTTACTCTCGACAATCTATTCAAAGATTTCCAGCAAGGTTTTGTGAAGAAGATCTTGAAATTTGGCGAGGCGACTATGAGCTTTTTTGTGGATGAAGTCATGCTTTGAAGAAAGAGGTGGAGGTGTTTTGAAGAAAGATATCGTTCTTTCGGAAGCTGTTGAAACGAGCCTAGTTATGGTCTTCTACTTTTCATAATCAATTTATGCTTTGCTCGGAGTTAACAGTTATGGGAATAATATCTATATTCCTGCCTTTGATAACATTTTTTTCGAGTGATGAAATATTGATGACTCTGTAAATATGACTCAAACATGAAAAATGCATTTTGAATAACAATAACACTCAATGAATACTCTTTGAAACATAAATCACATGAAAAATAGAAAATACCTCCAAAATGTTAGGATTTGTGGATTCGTTCTAAAAAGTGATCAATGTAGTAACACACATAAATCAATTAAGGTTCGGTATTTGCTGACCATTTTGGTTAAATTGCAGAATTTGTTTCACCCATTAAAATTAATGAAAAATAAAATTATAGAACACAAAATCAATTATATTTGTGTGAATTCAAAACTTAATTCAATAGACATAATATTGTCAGTTATTCCCCGACTAACAGCCAATTCAATTTGTGTGTTCATGTATCATTCACGGTAAGGAAATAGAAACAAAGTAAAATCTAGTGAAATACTATACTCCACAAATCTACTGTCAGCTTTAGAGCAGCGGAAAAATTCAAACTGGTTGCGAAGACAAATTGGTTCTCCTGAACTCAGGGAACAATCATAAATTCAAAACATCCCAGGAGCATTGACATCATAATATGGACTGGCCATTAAAGAGAGAACATTGATATCAACAACAGAAAAAAAGATGAAGAGATTCACGTCTCATACACTCATGACTACAACGTCATGATGTTTTAGGTGTTGCATATTTCCAGTGTGGAAATTTTTTGATTTGAATTTCTTCAACACTTTGAGGGGCAATTGTGAATTACTTAATATTGTATAAAAGTGTCTGCACCGCATATTAAGTTATTGCTTTTTAAATCTTTCTAAGTTTTGCAAACGCATTATTCTCAGAAGTTTCCTGTATTGAAAAACCTTTCTAATTATCTGTCCGTGATATGAAAAAAGAATTCATAAATTTGCTGTTGGAAGTATAGATCTGCGACTTCCAAGGTATTTCACTGTATCGACTACACTCATATTAGAAAGTCACATTCAGATCCACATTACGTGGATAATAGAAATGAAAATAGGATGATCATTACGAAGGTAACTCAGCTTTTCACTTTGTACTAAGAGGAGTTCACCATTTTAAAATACCTGAAATATCACAAAGTGACTTTGATCAGGTGAAAGGTATGTTGTCGTATCAAACGCTGCATTTTATATCATGTAAATAATATGATTATTGTTCATACATTGAGAATAACTTACTTCTTATTTCACAACAATGAGTTATCAATATCAATATGTTATCCAGAAAAGAAAAATATATTTCAGAATTATAAATCATCAAATTTGAGAAAAAAATGGAATTGTGAACATTATTAAAGAAGACAATACGTATAATTGTTCATGATAAAATTTTCAGAAGACTTTCAAAACAATGAATATTAGTGGAGTTTAATTTCAACACCAAACCGTTATTTTTAACAACTTAACACGTGTTTCAACCACCAAGTAATCATCTTCAAGAGGAAGATTAAACTAAATATACATACAATATTGTCCTCATTTATACCATAGATACCTCTGCTAGGTATACCTCTATCTACATTGTCTTAAATTAATTTTACAATATTGTCTTATCTAACAGTCAAGTAAATTTGATAAAATACTATTTCAACAAACTATATAGTATACTATTAGGCAATGGTCCACCATATAGGTATTAATTAAAAAAATCAGAACTAGGCATATGATCCGATTCATACGAGTGTCTATTTGAGTTGAAATTTTATCGTGACACTTAATTTAATCCACGTTTTTCCGTTTTAATGAATTTAGGTTTTTTAAATTCACAGTGCCAAAGTTTCAATAATACGTAGTTACTGTAGAGCCAAACTTGGGATTAAGTTGGAATTAACCTACCAAAAGAACATTTTACTTATAGCCAATTATATATTGGCCTATCGTAGGTTGAAGCACACGAAAATCAATTTATTTTGTTTGCTTTGTTTTTTTAATAAATTATGTTTCCATACATCCAACATTCCTTTCGTAAAACAACCTTATCTTACCTGTCCAGCTGCATAGCTACCAGTGAAAATGGTCGCTACAAAAATTTCAGTGCGAGGAAGGGTTTTCATTTATTTGTCCAAGTTAAGTAGGTACTAATTTATCTTTCTATATCTACCCACGCAAAGCTGGAGGATCAGCTATAATGATGAACTGTGAAACTACTGAACTTATTTGGAAATCGAGCTACATTACATTGAAGTTACATAAGATACTATTTATCCCAATATCTCCACGGGATCGGGAACTGCACGGCTGAATTAATTATACTCGTAAAATCGCGGGAAAAAACTTTGTACATAGATAAAATGTTGGACAAATGAAGTAGTAACAGTTACAAGCTAAAAATTCATTAAACGGTGAGCCATGAATTTGAATTGTTTCACATTACGATAACAACTTTAGATTCTGCCGGTGCTAAACCAGTGTGGTCGTTAGGTTACTGAAAAAAGTTTGATTTACTTGTGAGATTTTTTTAAATTAAGGGTATAATTATTAGAAAAACGTATTGTTGAGCTCAGTTGAAAACAACTAAATAACGAACGCCGGCTTCGCACCGAGCCAGGCGGTGGTATAGCATTTGAGAGACACCACGACGCCACATAATTGCAATGGGGAATGTTCCACAATTTGGGTTATTACAGCAAATGCAATTTTGAACAAAATAAAGTTGAGTTTAATTCATGAGTTTTTCAAATTCACTTCGAAAAGTATTCAAATTGATGTTTTAAATGTTGGGTTTTAATTTTTAAAAGGATTTGTTTCTAATTCACATATTGGCAACAACGCCTATATCAAGTTGAAATAATTTATACGTACCGAGATATTCTACTTTAAAAAAGGAAAATTA
>WOGN01003646.1:0-14997 GCA_015342105.1 Leptinotarsa texana
ATGAGATATTTCCAAAAAAAGCACAAAAAACCGATTTTTGTGACCTTTGACCTTGAAATTTAATAGTTGCTTACACCCTACCATATGTAGGTTTTGAGACAACTTTGAGGGTGTCAATATACAAGTATTTACAAACTTACAGCTGGGTATCTCGAATTCCGAGATCCTTACCTAATTTAAGCTTAAATGACTGGATTATTTTCAGTTCGCTGGCGGAAGTCACGGATGTATGTATTGCGCTGCGAAAATAGGTAATTTTCGAATAATGAACTGGACTTGAGAGAGCTTTATCGTTTTCGAAATGTACCTGTGGGATTCCAAAAACCAATTTTACAAAGATAAAAATAAGAGACATGATGCCTTCATGGAAATTGCTCATGAGTTGAATGCAGATAAGACCGAGATTGAGAAAAAATTCGCTATTTGCAAAGTCACTTCAGCAGGGAATTAAAAAAAGTAAAAACTTGCAAATCCGACGATGGATTAGAGGATGTTTATACAAGTAGATGGTTTGCATTTGAATCAATGATGTTTCTAGCAGACAAAAATAAGCCTAGGGAAACACAGGATACGGAGGTAAGAAACAAATAAAAAGAGCTGTATTTTGAAACGGTTTTATTTAACTTCACCCTCTATCCGTCGGATAATACTTTATTGGAACGAAAAACTTACCTTTACGTATTCCTGAAGCACTTCAATAAGTGCTGTACATATTTCTGGAATGGTTATGGAATAACTGCGGTTGATGTTTTAAAAAGATACATGAGTGACTGATAAGAATCACCAGTCACTAAAAACCGTAAGGTTATAGTTAGACGATCTTGAGCAGAGATGGCCTTTCGATAATTTGTGTCCTACTACTAATCATAGGTGCTATCATTTGAAGTAGGTGTTGAAAGGCACTGGTAGACATTAGGAAAAAGTTTTTGAAACCACCGTTACTTCTGTATTCTAAATTTAACACATTTGTATCGTCAAGTATCAAGTCCTTGTATAAATCACTTGCACTGTATATTTTTCTGCTTTAAAGACTTGGTATAACCCAAAATATTGGTCGTCGACGAAGCTTTTTTGAGATGCAATAATTATGAATGCTGCACAGGTAAGAATCCCGTCGTCGTCATCGAACATTTTGATGTCGACTGGCTATATAATGTCAATTTGATGGAAACCGTAAAGAGGGTGATATGCTTTGCAGATCAGCTTTGGCGATCGGCCCCGATCGGCTTTGCCAATTTCGGTGGAAACGCGCCTTAACGATGTTCATTTTGGGAAAGAAATGTTTTGACTTTCAATTTCAAAAAAGTAATTCCATACAAAAAATTAAGCTCTCTTCAAAATGTACCCCTTTGGCTGAGATTGAACCAAATAAGTGGATGTTATCGATGAGGATAAATAGATCAAATTCATTCCATCACATAATATCGTGATTTTATGAATGAATTGTATGTTTTTCTCATAATGTCATTCATTAATAAGGATGCTAATAAGGCTAATAAGGCAGGTGTCTGTCTGTAAGTGAAGTTTTACTTCTTTCATTTAACATATTATGTAGGAATTCTGTTAATGATATCTGATTCAATTCCATAACGAACATGTGGAATACAAACTGAATAGAGAAAAATGTTTTTGTATAATTCAGTATTTATATAAAAGTATATGTATCGAAAGTTTTTGCCTCTTGTGTAATTCAATATTGATATGAAAATAGCTGATTCAAGAACATTTTTTTCTTCAGTTTGTGTCTGAAATTCACATCGCTGCATAATTTACACATCTTCGTATAGAATAACTAATTTGGAATTGCTTGCTTCTTTCTTTTTTTGGAAGATTCTCACATTTTTTGTATCAAGTTGGAGAAATAGAGAACCAAAACCTTTTCTTTCCAGTAAAATCAAACTCTTTTAAAAATATACCCCATTCAATTCAATTTCCCAAAGTTTGAGACATTGGTATGCGTTGTGTTTGAGAAACATGTTTTTTATGAAACATATACCATCAAAACGGCAGGTTGGAATTTCTCTGAAAATGTACAGTTTATACCAGGAACTTTCCTTCGATTGTCATTATTGCCTCAAAACTATACGAGTACTACATGGATGATTATTTGCAGTGAAATTATCTCTGGTTATCATCAATGGTTCAATAGTTTGCGAATTTTCGTAATTGATCCCCTGCAAGTTATTGGAATACAATTCAGTTGTCATAAAGGAAGAACTCGGCCTCATTAAATCGACAAACGACTATCGAGAACGACTATCCTACCCCAACTCACGCAACATTCCATAACTTCCGCTTCGGGAAATGCTATGGCAGAATGGGAGAGTAAATTATGCTTGAAATTAATGTACCAAAAATAGATATAACTTGAATTTATGACTGATAGTATGCTGTTTCAGACGGAAATGTTGTATCAAGTTTTACGTCTCAGCTAACTTTTGATGCAAAATCTCGAAGGAAATCAGGAAAGCGTTTCAATTATGGTAAACACCACTAAGATGAGCAACGGCGAAATGGATTTTCCAATTATAATGTGGAAGTTTTCGGAACTTAATAATATATTTTACTGTGATTTCCACTATAAAAGATTTATAAAATGGCAATATGTGTTTCGATATATAATAGCTTTATCAAACAGGAATCATAAATTATCCATAAATTATAATTGTTTTAATAACATACTAGATCAAACTATGTGGAAGAAGCAGATATCATTTTCAATTCACTAGTAGAATCATCATTCTAGGGAGACTGAAAATAAATATTCGAAAATGATTTTCATCGTCATTAGATATTGTGAATATTTGAATTTTAGTTATTTTCTATTTTTGTCTCCTCATGAATTTCAATACCTTCAAAATATGATAAATTTTCATGACGTTTCAGACATTCCGCGTTGTGTCTGTTACGGATGAACCGAATGAATTTGAATTATTTTGATCTTAATAGATAGATGTTTATTGAATACGTTACATAAAGGTACATTGAGAGCAATTTGGTAGTACAGAATGTAGAGGAATAGCACAACTGAACAAAAAACATACATATACAAAATAACAATAATAGTTAAATGAACAGAAAAAAATATTCAAATATTCGGAAAACATTTTGAAAAAAATATACATACAATTTCACAAGGAAAGTGAACATAGAATGTGCATGATATCATTAAAGTTCAAGCACTGAGATTCTGGCAACATATTTCTCCGTACTATAAAAACTTGATTGAATAGTTCTTGATCTTTGTTCTTGATTTTTGAAAATTCAATTGGTGAGGTCTCGAAAGATTAGCCCCACTAGTAATACACCCGTGAAATTGGGAGTTGGTCGAAAATCTATCCATATTCTTGTGTATTTCCAAGTGTCTGATATATTACAATAGATGGTAACGTCATAATGCCCAGTCTTCTCGAAAATGGCCCACATGAGAGCTTCTGGTTTGAAAACTGTATATGAGGTGACCAGTTCAAAGCATCATCAAGAGTGATTCGAAGTGAATTAACAGTTTTGCCCACATAAATATTTTTATTTGTCGAGAAAATTACTTTTTGGGTTTTTTCCTTATTAAGTCTGAGAAAGTTCAAATTAAACCATGATTCAGCTAGTCTTTCGGCAAGTGGCATGACTGCAAGCAGATTCTGACATTTGTTGTGCAACAGCATGAATGACACATATGTTAGGTAAAAGTTCGTAGAAGCGATCGTTAATATAAACTATGAATAGAAGTGGTCCCAGAATGGACCCTTGAAGAAATCCGAACTCAATCGGCTGTTGATCAGATATTCTATTATTTCCTAGATCAACAAGCTGTTTTTTATTCATCAAATACGATGAAGAATGAAGAATGATAATACTATTAGGATTGTTTACATCATGGCAGCTCATTTATAGCATTGAAAACTTCAGTGATTTCAAAGAATTTTTGTTAACTATGTGTGGTAGTTGACCAACTATTATTTTAGCAATGGTAGTGAAATATGATTTGGATTGCGTCAGTTACGTTGCAGTAACATCATGAGCGAAACGTACAAAATATATGAGATATCAGAAAAATTGTCTTTTATTTCTTCAAAATCCATATATTATATAGATACGTGAAATTATCATGTTGATTTTTCCCTTTTGACCGAAGTGTCAATCCACTGCAGACGACAAAGCAATCGCACGAGAGGACCGCCGTGTACAATGTTGCCAGGTCTACTGTTTCCGCAGTATGTGAATACTATTGAAACTTCTAGGGCTTCTGATGATGCCAACTTGTTTTGTGAAACAGTATTCGGGATACAGTAATTTTGTTCTGGTAAGGAAAGAGTATTATCATGTAGAAGCAGTTTGTGTAGAATCAAAATACGTGAAATTATCGTGTTGATTTTTCTCATTTGACTGAAGTGTCTTACACTGCAAATGAAAACGCAATCGCACAAGAGAAGTACCGTGTCCAATGTTGCCAAGTTTACTGTTTCCTTAGTAGATCTCCTGTTTTGCCTCTCTAACTACTGTTCGAGGGCTTGAGAGTTGAAATCTACTGATGACCCCGATTATTTTTCATATCAATGATTGAATGAGTGTAGCAGAAATCACAATATATGTTGTATTTGAATAGTACTGAAACTACTAGAACTTCTGAAGATAGATAGATAAAAGCAGTTCAAAGTCCCAAGCATCCAAAAAATATTGAAAGCGTCCTGAACTAAAATTGCTTTTTCATGTTGCCTGTTTTGGTCAATACTCTGTATTTTTTCCGGTGAAATTTCGTTTGATGAAACATTTCTGAATATTAATTTTTTGCTATATTTTGGGTCAATTATTCCAATTGATATAAACGACATCACCTATTCAATGTTAATGTCATTCTAAACTGTTTATTGTTCCCATTCACAATACCCTAACATTCAAACCCCTATAAACACCACCCCAATAAAATCGAAAACATCGGAAGTGGAGAGCTCATTCGGAAAGTGAGATTGTACAGAATTTAAATCCGCGATAAAATTTCTACTCGATTTAACTTCCAACCGGGAAGAGCTTTGAATAAGGCTTGATTGCATTCTCTCATTAAATTAAGGTTAAGACGAGGGTAAATTAATTTTATATTCCAGGTAGTTAGGAAAACTTCTCAGACTTTTAATTGCAATAAAATGAAGAGAAAATTCAGAATTGGAAGTTTCATTGCTTGCCATAATTTGCTTCTGGAGATATTAGTGTAAAGAAAATTACCTTTTGAATAATGTGGTATTAGAGATATTAGCTTTAAGATGATTTTCAGCTACTAGGTTTGAGGAGATTGCTTGGAAAATTTGCTGTGTAATAAAACACTCTTAAAACCTACTATAACTTCTGCTAAGAAGATTTTTTTTATGAATTGAGGACACGACTTTTTGGTCGATATTTCATCACTTTGTTTCAATTAAGACTTTTTCTCTTCATCTTTTGCAATTGTAGTATCATTCTTAGGTTAAGAATTAGAAAATCATGTTTAGTTTTTCCCATGAGTCGTATGAGTTTTCAAATAGTTACAAAATTGTTTTCCAATTTTGTGTATACTGATGATTTTGCTTTTCTAGGCAACCTCATTATTTCTATGCATAAAAGTTTCCACATCGGTCTCTATAGACATGTACAGTCAATGTCCGGCCAGTGGATATCCATGAATAGTCCATCGTTTGGAAATATAAACGTGGACGTTGAATGCACATCTATAGGATGTCCGCCAGCATACCAATAATGAATATCCTTCTGTGGACTTGAATAGGACGTCTAAAGGATATTGATGATAATCAGCTTCAAACCTTATGAAATCTTCATTCACTTTGCTATAACCACATGTTTCAAAAGTCGGTTACTTTTCCAATCATACTGATTTTTCGACGCCCTCTTGGAAATAATTTTCTTCACTGGCATTTTTTATACAAATTTATCACTGTCAAAAAAGAATTTCCATCATTATTTCCTAGAGATAAATTTAATGCATTATTTGTTATTGACCAGTAATGTTATTCGTAATTGATAACTTCGGAAAGGGATGCTTCCTAATTTTTATATTCAGACAAATCAGGATGATACACGTCATGCTCGATTGGAATTTGAATTACCATACGTTCCATCTGCTACTGCGGTGGACACCATCAATAGTATGTGCATTGACTAGGATATGAAGGTTTCATCTTCGTATCATCTGTAGCTCGTCAGGCAGCAACGGCTGCCTAACGAGCTACATGTTCACTGGTATGTATAATTATTGAGGGTTTTGGGGGTTATGGTGGAAAATATGGTATAATGTGATATTGGGATGTCGATACGAATCCTCACTGCTGACTGGTTCACATCTTGCTAGGACGCTCCGATTGGCCGCACTACTACTAGGTTGCTCTTATCGATTCGCGTTGTTGACAGTTATGCTGCTGTTGTGATTTCGATTGGAGTTGGATTATAGTCCATTTATACACTTTATCTTTTGTTAAGTATTGCTATTCATGGAGCAAAATTGAAAATCAAATTGTTGAACAAAACATTTTGTTACAATTTTGAACGTCTGAATAATGCATTCCGTCATATATGTTGATTCATTATTTTCCAAGTGAATAATGAATTTTTATTTCCATAAATTTCAACTCTGTGTGGAAAACAACATAATCTGTGTTAATTTACAGTTATTTTATTTGCACAAATCAAATGTAAACCTCACTCAACATTTTTTTTTATTTATATTTTTCAAAATACCCACAGTATCTTCTGGGTTTTGCATTGAATGGCAACTCCATTAGACATAACCATAATTATGTAGAGTCCATATTTGTCTGCTCGCCTCTGGACTACAGGATTTGAGCAAATAGTTGAAGGTCAAAGTTATTCTATTATCGAAGTACATATTGGAAATTGATGGATTACCATCAATAACATATGCGCACGCATATGGTAAAAGAACGAAATTGGCTCCATATTTCGTTTCGAGGTCATCGAGAACTTTGTGAGTTTATGAGTAAAAGTACTATGGTCTACAAGTCCATGAAAATTCATTATGTTTTTCATTCCTATTCATACAGTGTATGGATGCCAATATAGCTTATACTAGTGAATCGGCTGTGAAAATACTTGTTTGTATCGGTAATCCCCGACTGTCAGTGGATCCTCGTCTAGTGAATGCAAATCAAGTACCTTTCTGGGGTTTTTGATCAATCAGTGTTCATAATTATGAATCTAGTTTACGTCGAAAGGGGTTTCTTGAATTCTGCCATTGAAATATTTTGATTACCATCTTTTGGAATATGTCTACGTTGAAGCTTCATTCTCACTTTTTCCAATTTCCAAGGAGAAATTTCTCCAGAGATATAAGTATAAATGGCTTGAATACTGGGTAAGGTTCAGCATATTTCATCAGTTCTGACTTCCATTGTCTAATCTAATATAAATTGATTTGAAAACCCTGAAAAAAGCAATTACAAAATCAATAAGATTAACCGAAAATAACAAAAACTAAAATTACAAAAAATTAACATACAAGCTGCAACCAAACAAAAAAATAAAACGAATAAAATATTAATGAAAGCTGAAAGACATAAAGATTGAAAATTATTATTAACAAAAATGAAAACAAATTGGAAAAAAAATTAAAAGATTTCAAACCAAGTTATGTCACGACGTTTCGATTGTTAGTATCCACAATCGTCTTCGGGTGATAACCCTGAAAGAAACTCTGTTTTATTCAGGGTTTTCAAATCAATTTATATTAGATTAGACAATGGAAGTCCGAACTGATGAAATACACCACGAAAAATTGTCAAACACCTTCAAACTAAGATTCAGTATCTTTGAACCTTATTTGAGCTGGTATTGTCGTCTATATGATTATCATTTAAAAAATATAATTACCACCAATAATGACTACCAGAAATAAACAATAATAATAATAACGAGGACATCATTGTATAGTTTTGATATACCTGACTTTCAATTGATTGGAAGGTATGTGATAAAGGTCGTTTAGATCTAGCTTCGTTATAGGTAGGTCCTATATTTGAACGGGTCAACTCAAAATGAAATTCGGCATAATGGTATAAATGTATAAATACTTCATTTTGAAGTGGAAATGACATATGAACCTTTCATGATAGCGACTGGAAAATAAATAAATAGAAAGGGGGACTTGTGACACATTATTTCGAAGCTACTGACGAGTACTTCACAAAACTAGAATATGAAGTCGATATATTTACCTACTACAAAATGGCCGATACATTCAATAATTTCCTGAAGGCAAACACATTAATGTCGATATTTCTAGAAATATTCCTTTTTATCTATCGTACGACAATTCCAACAACCCGATTAGGTTTATTAAGGTATTTTTTGTTTATAAAAACGACAAAAAATGACAGTAGAACAATGAACATCATTGTTCAGTTAGAATATTCTCATTTAGTTTTCGGTTTCACTAGTAGAAAGCTACCATGTCAATAATCTGTAAAATAGTTAATTCTTGTCCATTGGAAGACAAAATTGAAGCGATTTTTATTCACGGTGCGACGCCTAACTTTCACGAGACCGAAAGGATATTCATTGAACGTTTTACGGATCGTCCTATTTGAAGAAAGAATTTGAGGAAACTTGTTTCCAAATTCATAACTATCGGTAGTGTACATAACAAAAAGCCTCCAGGTCATCCGTCCATTCCGGAAGAACAGCAAGTGCAAATAATTAGTGGTACGGTAGTAAATCCTAAACAGACGACTCATTCCATCACGAATGTTTGTGAGGTATGTCCTTCTACTGTGTGGAGACTTTTGGAGAGGAATTGGTATCATCCATATAAAATTTAAATGGTACAACAATTAACTGAAGATGACCGTGATCGAAGAACAGAACTCTGCGAAATCATGACGGAAACCATTGCAAGGGATACCACCTATCTCTACAATATTTGTTTTAGTGACGAATGTATATTTTTGTAAACGGGAATGTTCACAGAGAAAATTTCCGTTATTGGAGTGATACCGACGCTTTCCAGGAAACATACACCTAATATCCAAAAATTGATAATCTGGCAGGAATATTGGGAAACCATATTGTAGGACCTCTATTTATTGATCAAAATTCAACAGGAGAACTGTATTTGGATATGCTGAAAATTATTATTGACTCTTTCATCACTGAAATAGTGAATCCTAATGAATTCGATTTAGATATTATATTCCAACAAGATGAAGCATCACCACATTACTTCAGACAAGTAAGACACTAATTGGATACTACTTTTCCCGGTCGTTGGATTAGCCGTTAAGGTCCTACAGAATAGCCAGCCCGCTGGCCATATTTGACACCTTTGGACTTTTATGGTACTATTTGAAGCAAAAGGTGTACGAAACTGAACCTGCTTCGATATTGGATATACGGCAGAGAATTATAAATATTTGTAGAGATATTGCATTACTGTGTTCGAAAACTGACCTCAAGCTCATTACCTCATATTATGTAGTTAACTGTCAATGTATTCAGGTAATTATTAAAAGTTCCGCCATCTTATAGTATTCGAAGATATTGAAATCACAGTCTACGGTTGTGAAATATTTATTAAGGGCTTCAAAAATGTTTCGTAAGACCCCCTTTCCATTCATTTTTTTTCAGATGACGCCCAGTCGCCATTTTGAAAGTATCATCTGTCAATTTTACTTCGAAATAAAGTATTCATGCATTTATTTTATTATCTCAAATCTCAGTTTTTTCAGTTGACCCGTTCATAAAACAAAAGGGTGGGGACATTAAAGAAGTGCACTGTATAATGTGTGTATTTTTTTTCTATGCATTTTCTATGATGTTCATTATAAACTGCTCGTCGTACTCTAAATTTTAATCACATTTAGTTTTCATTTTCTGAAAATGAAACTTTTTTTCAACTTATTCAAGAAAACACTCACTAGTTAAGCAAGAAAGTAACAAAATGATAACGGAAGTGCTGAAGAAAACAACAATCAAGAATTCTAAAATGTACCAGCAATCATCTTCATATATGCATGGGGAAGGAAACGTTCGTTCCTTTCAGTAAACCTCCTCCATATCTGTCACTGCATACCACTCGAATATACGACCTGACTGGAAAATCAAATATTCCCGACACTTGTTTCAGCAATATAGCAATATCAGACGAATGGAAGCAATTTCATTTCCGAATGCCATCACCGTGTTTCCTTGCAACTTCGTCAAATTTTATTAGTGGCGAGGATTTATTTTCAATCCGTCGGTTGTGCGTGAACCTTCCCAAACTCAAGCTCGAAACTTTTAAATTGGTTAGTAGTTGAGTGAATTGTTTTAAAAGATTTATGGTCGACCGAATTCGGTCTAACCCATGTTCAAAACTTGTTTTGAAGAACATCGAAATCGCATTTTTGTGGAGGCCATTCATTCCTTTGAGGATCAAAGTGAGCCTGACTATAGTTCGAGTGGAGTTTATCAACAGAAGTGTTCGAGGCAAATTCTAGTGATAGAAACAGACGAGTCGTGAATGATTCATACGACACGAAGTACTTCATGAGTTTCTCAGAACAACAAGAAAATTGTGGAGGGCAGGAAAAAGTTATGAAAATACAAATGGTAAATTTCATTAGTTCTGACATCCATTGTCTAATATGATCTATAAACTAATAAATAAAGTTATAATGAATAGCTGAAATAGCAAGTATATCAAGCGATAAAACGAGAAATTGAAATGCAATAAAACGAATGAAATACTCAAGATCTGAAATGAAAATGTCTACAGAGTAGAAAAAAAAATAAAATAATCCGAACTCAAAAAGTAAATTAAAAAATATTTCAAATCGAGTTTCGATTGTTAGTATTCACAATCGTCGTTGAATGATGACTAGACTATTCATCTGATCACACGTTTATTCATTTTTATGGTTAGTAATTTACAATGTGTTTGAATATTTGAATATTTGTTGGGACCCTGCTTTAGGCTCGTGCCTCTTAAGGGTTTACAATTTTTTCCTATCAGTGTTAGTATGTGTTAGTATGTAGTTGAATTATGAATTGATAATTATGAGTTATGGGTTATGGTATATGAATAATAATATAAGTATAAGTAAATTCGGTTGTCCTGGTTCTTTGCTGTGGTCGGTTTTCATGGGAGTGTGGCTAATGGAATGGATGGCTAATGGAAATTCCTCAAGGATATTCTGAATCTGCTCCGTAGGGTCTTCCATTAACCCCAGGAGTCTGGCAGGGGGAACGGTAGCTTTCTCCATGGCGTGGTCAGGGTGTTAATGGCGGCGGTGTTTTGGTTTCTCATAGTTCTGGTAGCATATCTACCTTAGATTTCCTGAAACCTCAAATTAATCAAGGTGATATCTATTTGGTTATATAAATTGTGTGAGGGATATCCGAAGGGAAGGTTATGGATATTTCTAAAGAATTGTCCCTCGGTTCTTACTATTCGATGGACTTGTTTTTGGAATAGGGTGCTGTAGATCGTGGCTTTGTAGTCCATGACCGGTCTTATGAAGGTTTTGTAGGTATATAAGAGAGTCTTACTGCTGCATCTACCAAGCTTGCCTCTCAGAGCTTTCAGAAGATTTGTTCTTTTCCGGACTTTGTCCAGAGTTTTTCTGAGGTCGGTCTCCCAGTTGAGGGTACTTGTGAAGGTAACCCCCAAGTAGGACACCGAGTTTTGGAGGTGGAGGTTCTCTCCTAGAAGTTTGAGATTCAGGTCGGTAGTGTTGAGTTTGAGACGAGTAGTGGTGTTTGGGTGTCTAAACAGGATTGTTTGTGTTTTGGTAGGATTTATTTATTTAACTCTGATTTTATATTATAATTAGTGGTCGTGGCTTCTCTTGTTTGGGTACCTGAAAGGACAGGTAGCCACATTTTATTGATGTTCATTGCCTCTTCTTTTCTATTGAAATTAATTCTGTGTTTTTGAATTTCTTTTGCCTCTCTATATACTCGCGGATAGTAATTTTAGTTTCATCGAGTACGTATTACTGTATCTTCGATTGAGATAATGTGAGTACCTTCTTTGTTGAGAGCATGTTCGGCTAATAGCTGATTTGCCGACAAGTTCTCTTGTGTTCAGAGAGACGGGTACCTACACTTCTTTTTGTGGTTTCAATATAAATCCACCAGCAGCTACAAGTAATCCGGTATACCCCGGGTGTTGTTAATGGTTCTCTAGGCCCCTTAGCTGTCTTCAGATAAGGAATTCTTGAGGTGATTGAGTTCCTCTGAAAGACTCTCAGACTCACAGAAACTTCATGCTCTCTCAACTAGTTAGCCTTATCTTGTTGTGGCTGGTGTACCATATTCATGTCTGTTCACAATAACATCCAAAAAGACAACAGTCCTTTGGGTTTTTCGTATCATTGTGAATTGGATTTTCTGGTCGAGAGAGTTTAAATGTAACAGAAAATTGTTTAGTGACTCTTCACCATCTTGCCTTATCACGAACGTATTATCAAAATTACGCAGCTAACAATATGGTTTCACGGCCCCCTGCTCTATACAGTTTAAAAATTATTACTAATAGAGGAAAAGGAAGAATAACGAACAAATGATTACTTCTGAATTTCATTTGTTCGGACTTCCATTGTCTTATCTAATATAAATTGATTTGAAAACCCTGAAAAAAACAATTACAAAATCAATAAGATTAACCGAAAATACCAATTTCATTAAACAAAAACTGAATTTACAGAGAATTAACATACAAGCTACAACCAAACAAATAAAATAAAATATTAATAAAAGCTGAAAAAATAATGATTGAAATTATTATTAACAAAAATGAAAAACAAATTGAAAAATTTAAATAGATTTCAAACCAAGTTATGTCACGACGTTTCGATTGTTAGTATCCATAATCGTCTTCGGGTGATAACTGGGTTTTCAGGGTTTTCAAATCAATTTATATTTTTAAGACAATGGAAGTCCGAACTGATGAAATAAAATATAAAAAATGATTTGAAATCCCTAAAAGAACCAATGCAAATTAAAAATTGAAAAGAATTACTGAAAGAAACAATTATATAAAGCAAAAAAAACCTGAAATAAAATTACAGTGAAATGAAATACAAGTGAAAATAAAACAATTGAACAAAAAGTAAAAATAAAAGATTCGAGAGATTCCAAACCAAGTTACTTCACAACGTTTCCATTATTAGTATTCACAATCATCTTCGGGTGATGATTATTTATGAGTCATCCGACCACTTTCACTTATCTCCTCTTTCTGTTTCATCGGTTTAGCAGGAGATGTCAGTTTGGCGGGAGTTGGTCATTTTTCGCTTTATTATGGGTTTCTATGTTGCGTTATGTTATTTGGTCCAAACATACTCTGATATTCCTGATTTGCTAGTGTCCCGTCGCTGGGAGTGTTTCTTGTGCTCGGCAATACGAACGTTCAATGGCCTCTTAGTTTCACCGATATAAGATTTTCCGCACTTACAAGGTATCCGGTAAATGCAATTCTTGGAATCGCAGTCGGCGTTAGATGGACTGGCTTTCGTGAGGTTGCTATAGTATTTCCAGATCTGAAGCAGGTTCTGATGTTTGCATTTACCGGATACCCTGTGAGTGCAGAAAATTCTGTATAAGATGTCATTGAACGTTCGCATTGCCGAGCACAAGGAACATACAGCGAGGAGAAACAAGCAAATCAGGAATAGCTGAGCTTGTTTATACCCATCAACATAACATCGAGTGGTCCCAAGCACATGCACAGGGAGGAACACTGGTTTAGGGGAAAATTCAACGAACCGGCATACAATTAGCAAACTCCCGCCAAACTGTCATCTCCCGTTAAAACGGCGAAGCGGAAAGAGAAGATAAGTGAAAGTACTCGTATGACCCATAAATAGTCATCTGTTGGAGGAATTAGTCCACTCATCACCCAAAGACGATTCTGGATACTAACAATCGAAATGTCGTGAAGTAACTGGTTTGGAAACTCTCAATGTTTTATTTTTACTTTTTGTTCTATTTTTACTTGTATTTCATTACACTGTAATTTTATTTCAGGGTTTTTACTTAATATAATAGTTTCTTACAGCTATTCTTTTCAATTGTTAACTTGTATTAGTTCCTTCAGGGATGTCGAATTATTTTATATATAATTAGACAATGGAAATCCGAACTAATGAAATTCATCATGAAACATTGTCAATTACCTTCAAACAAATAACTTTGGTTCTTCGCACTAAAATAGATATTTTACACGAATATGTTATAGTCGTGAATGAGCTCTGAGTCACCCAGATAACAAATTATTCCATAAAAATGAAGAAGCTAACACGTGCACAAAGCAAATCCCACACGTCCTACTACGCTTTCTTTAAAAATTCTCTTCTATTGTTATATTGCAGGATTGAAGCTGTAATATTAATACCCTAGAAGTAAAGTGCATTATGCTGTCAAAATTTCAATGAGTCTAATGGAAGGTTGCAACGACCGTTATTGCTGAAGGTTATTAAAAGCATATCTTTTACGCCCTATGCGGTGAGGCTTTGAAGTCTAGTTAATGATTCAATGAAAGCTGTATAAACAAATAATGGATAGATAGATAAACTTTATTGAAGCTCACAATCAGTTGCGAAGTTCATGTCAAAAAAAAAATACAATACAACACAAAAAACAACTATGGAAGAAATTATATCATGGTTTTTCAAAATGTGTACTTCCACCCCAGACTATTATACCATATTCGAGAAATAGATAAATAGTTCCATAGCTTCAAATGTCTCTGATTATACAACATTCACCTGCAATCTTTTTTGTGAGATATTTGTTCTATACAGTTCGATGCAAATGTATGGAATAAATTCGATATTTACAAAATGAGCGTCTTTCGGAAGAAATCCAAAAACCGGTCAACTTTAATTTTTGACGGCCCATCTCATGATATTCATATGAAAGATGTTTCGTCACCGGTGTTGGCGTGATGACGTAATCGACAATTTTTTTAAATGCAAACAGGGGTCATGTGGCACCTCATTCAAAAGGTCTACTAATCAT
>WOGN01003647.1:0-20895 GCA_015342105.1 Leptinotarsa texana
TAGCTCGCACAAGTTTCTCTACTTCTGAGAGGTGTCGTTCGTATGGGGGCGACAGCTGATTACCAGAAAAACAGAATAGATTTCTTAGTTTTACTTTCTGTTTTCATTTTTCAGAGTATCAAAGTCATATAGTTTTTACAATAAACGAAAGTGAAATGAATATCTGAAAATATTCATATCTTTCGAAATGTTTGGAACCTTTGATGTAGTAATGAATATTACTGGAGTTTTTCCCAACACCAAACCGTACAGTACATTATTCTTCCATTGATTCCACTGTTTTGTTTTATATGTCAAGTTCAATTAGGTTAATCTGCAATTATGAAATCCTACTCTAGTTTTTTAAAATATGAAATATTTTGAGGACAATATTTTGAACGAATTTGAAATGATTATTTTAAAATAATCATTTCTTTCAACTGAAGAAAATGTTGATATTTTGTGGTGGATTTGTCAGAAATACGGAATTCTATTTAGTTTCTCAAAATATGAGTGAACAAATAAAAACCATAAATTAATTTAAAAATTCCAACAAAATATCAAGTTTACAATATTTCTACAATATTTGGGATGCATTTTTGATTTCTTACACAAATGAAGAAAATATTTCGAAATTTCATCATCATGTTAAGAATTCATGTGATTGAAGTTAGAAATATAAAATTCAACACTATTTCTCATTATAAAATTTCGTGCTGATATGGTCTATTGTGAAAAAAACATACTCGACAGAAAAAACAGATTTTAATTATCAGTCACTGTATCTGAAGGGTGATGCAAAGAAATGTTTGATGAGTTTTCTTCTCCCAAAAAAACTATTTTCATTTCGTTCAGGGTGAACCAGAAAATGCGAAAAACGAAAATTGCTTTCACTTTTCCCAAGTTACGAAAAACTTTCCTACCTGAATAAACTCCAATCCACACCTTTTTTGGATGAACTGAAGTAGCCAACGAAGACAACAGAGCCGACTTTGCAATGCGTAGTTGAAATGGGTATGCCAACCTTGCTTGCTAATAATACTGTGAAAGCTGAGCCAATTTCAATGGTAAAGCCCCTGGAAACAAATACATATACAGTGTGTCCAAGGTAAGGATCTCTATCATGGGGATCCCGGAAAATGCAAGAGAAATGATGAAAAATGGGGCCTATATAATGTGATCTAAATATCCCAA
Source organism: Leptinotarsa texana (assembly GCA_015342105.1). Classification (NCBI taxonomy): domain Eukaryota; kingdom Metazoa; phylum Arthropoda; class Insecta; order Coleoptera; family Chrysomelidae; genus Leptinotarsa; species Leptinotarsa texana. The sequence continues at coordinate 1,174 of WOGN01003647.1, forward strand.
TGTACATATTCAAACCAAAACCATGTTGATCGTCTCTTGACACGTAATGTGTATTTTGCCGATTATACATTCAAAACTCTATCATTCTACTATTCTATCATTTGCTACTATATTCTCTTCGAACAAAATAATTTTATGGTAAAAGTTTTCATCATCCCAACACAATGTCATCTCACAGATAAAAGAGGCTTTCTAAGGCAGTCAGTTGCAAAAACAAACTTCGATATCCACGGCCGAATGAGACTTGTCTTCTGTCTTTCACTTCAGCATTCACTAGAGCCCAGTTATGTCGATGAAGAATTCTGAAAACGTTTGTACGACTCACTCCTGACATTTGGAAAACTCAATCAAAGACTGCGTATTTTTCTTTAAGACAACAAGGTCAAAATACCAACATTAATGCCTTCATTATTGACTATTCCTGAAATGTCATGTTGGTTGTCAGTAACGTTTCCAGTTTCGATGAATGTATGTAGCAATTCCAATAGATATTTATGTCTTACGTTTCTGCCCGGATAATTCTAATTGAAAACACGACCAGTGGCCTCAACAGATTTTCCATGTTCCTAGTACAAACCCACTATTTCATTCACGTCTTGAAATGAATAAACAAATTTTAAAGCAAAAGATAATTAACAAAATAATAACTCGAGTTCCAACAGGACGAAAATGAAGAACTCTAATAATAAAACTAAGTTGACAGTCACTAGCTCAGAAAAATTTTGTTATAATTATCAACAACTCCAGCAGGACCATGGTACCACTCACTAGTGAAGTGAATAACACAATACGGAGTAATAGACCGTGGTCAAATGGGGCCTGAAGTACCAAACCTTTCGTCTGCTACTGCGGCAGATGTCATCAGAGGTATGTGCGTTGACTGCGATGACGAAGGTTATATCTTTAAGTCTCAGTAACGACTTACTTTCTTATCGGTCGTGCCTGACAAGGAATGTGTCGCTCTGAAAACTGGAGTTGACGTGTTTCACAGTTTCAATATCAAATGACTGGTTCAGGGTGATGAGGTGAATTTTCATTTTTTTCAAAATGTATTTACTTATTCATCAATTTCTTTTTTGTCCCCATCAAAGTTGTCTCCCCCCTCAGATATGATACACTTGTGCCAGCGTTTTTTCCAATCTTCGAAGCAGTTCTGATATACACTTTTTGGTATGTTCTTTCAGCGATTCGGTTTTTATCTCCTCAATCGTCGCAAATCGCCGTCCTTTCACGGATCTCTTCAATCTTGGGAACAGAAAAAAGTTACAGGAGGCCAAATCTGGTGAATACTATGGCTGAGGCATGATTACGGTGTTGTTTTTAGACAAAAAATTACGAACAAGCAATGACGAGTGAGCGGGGGCATTATCGTGATGCAAAAGCCATGAATTGTTTTTCCACAATAGATGACGGACGTTTTCTTCCTGTTGCTTCTCGCAAGCGGCGGATAACTTCAAATAATACTCCTTATTAACCGTAGGACCATTTGGCAAGAACTACTGATGAACTACGCCACGAAAAAACAGTGAGCAAAACTTTGCCATTTGGTCGAAGTTGGCGTGCTTTTTTGGTCTTGACTCTCTTGGGTTATTTCATTTGATTTCGATGTCATAACTACATACCCATGATTCGTCATTCAACAATTCCTGAGCGATACTCATGCGACGGTGTTTTTGGTCAAAATTCAGCCATTTTGGAACGAACTTCGCTGCCACACGCTTCATGCCCAAAATTTCCGAAAAAATTGCATGAGTACAATCACCGTATGCCACTGTCAACAGTGTTTTGAGCACCCAATTCCATTGTTTACACAAAATTTGATGCAAATTCTTCGAAACATTTTTCTCGATGGCAGAATATCGGCGAACACGCCAAACACTTCTAACTTTTATGCCTCTCACCAACAATCGCCAATCGAATGTACGAAGCCAGCGAAATTTGAACTTTCACCTTATTTTTTGAACATACCTCGTATATTCGCAGCTTTATTTAAAAAAGGATATCCTTTCCGTTCTCAAGAACTAAAAAATGTTGCTTAAAAACGAAAAATTTCGTTTTCTAATGGATTTTTTTAACATTTTTCTTGAATTGCGCTATTTTTTCATAATTTAAACATCTTCGTATCTCTAACAAGATTCCCATGATAGATATCTGAACCTTGGACACTCTGTATATTGATCAAATTCAATTTCAATAAAAATAAATAATATCCAAAATATCAATGCAATTTTCATAAGTACTTTAGGTTGCAATAATCTTACGTAGATGGGGTTATAGTCGTCAAATCTTCCCCAATCGTCTCGATAACCCTCCGTCCCCACAGCCAAAGCCCCACGGATATACCAAGTCCGCCGTACAGCAAAATGAATATCGGCGTTTCGGCTTTTTGCTGCACAGTTCCCTCAGAGTAGATCAACCAAAGAGTGATAAGGGGTCCAATGGCATTACTGAAAAACAATTACGGTAATTGGAATAGTGTCAAAACTATTTTCCGGGTTATTGGTCGTGGTCTGCATGTTTTTATACCTAAAGTTTTGTCTACAACTGCGGTAGGCATTGTAAATGGCCGTGAGGCAACTACAACAGTAAAGATAATTAGAGAACCATGTCTGTTGCCTTTGATGATGTCTACATCATCAAAGGCAACGAAACGAACATACATGAAAATCTCCAGACCACTATCAAAAACACAGAAAAGGGCTTTGATTATTTCATTAAAATTGGAACGATATTTTTAACAAATTTGTTTTACACAGACCTTACGTCATTTCCCCCATGAGCGAAACTTCCGAACATGGCGGTCAAAGCTTGTAGAAAACTGAATAATTTCGACACGCTCTTATTTTCAAGTGTTAGATCTGGAATTTCTTGAACGTCTGTGACACATGAATCTCGCCCTGGAATATTACACGAAAACGGTCAGTAGCAAAACAGTTATAAAAACATATGAATAATTATTTTTTGTGTTGATGTAAGTACATTCTTCTAAAACTTTGAGTCTCCTAAAAATGTTTAAATAAAGTAATGCATCTTAGGAGGCCATAGTCAAGGATTGAAATATACAAATAACATAGTTTTCACCAACAAATTAAAAGAATGAAATTTTATGTATTCAAAATAAATTCAATATACATTTATTCTTATTCTTTTATATGATAAAAATGCAGAAGTATATGGTAAGTATTGAAGACAATTTTACAATACCAAAAGATATTTGTTAATATTCATTTCTTTTTTCAAATTTATTATTAATTTTTTTTTCAGTAAAAGATTAAATAACCGGAAAAACAATTCCCAAAACATATTGGTACTTTCTTCTACAAATACTCATTCATTCAGAAAAATATGTAGACTTTTCTTTAAATGATAATATAATAAAATATCGTTTATATTAAGCAATGAAACGTTAAATGGAAATATAATAAAATAAATAAAATAATCATGATAAAAAATGATAAAAAATGAAGAGAATTATGGATACTAACAATCGAAACGTCGTGACGTAAATTCGTTTGGAATCTTTAATTTTATTTTTATAATTTTTTGTTAATATTTTTTAATTTTCAGCTTTTATTAATGTTGCTTATATGTTATTTCTTTAATTTCAGTTTTTTTTGTTTAATAAAACTGTTATTTTCGGTTATTTCTTTTTAATATTTTTTTTCAGGAATTTCAAATCAATTTATATTATATTAGACAATGGATGTCCGAACTGATGAAATATTTTATTCCTTTTATTGTATATTCATTTCACATTTTATTGCTTAATATAATGGATATTTTAGCTACTCATTCTAATTTTATTTGTTCTTTTAGAGATTTCAAATCGTGTTAGTATCTTATTACACAATAAAATTCCGAACTACTAAAATTCACCACAAAACATTGTCAACCACTTTCAAACAAACGTTAATTTAGTATGTATAGAAAGTAAAGGAAACTTTCAAACGTTTAATACAACACTCTTCATTATTTGTATTATCATTATCTCATATGTCGAACAATAATAAGAATAATAATAATTTGATTTTTTAGATATACAGGGGAGAATATATTACTTTTGATAGACTTAATTTATTTAATATATGAGATAAGATTAAATTGAACATCAATCTATCTTCTCCCTCATTCACATCAATTAAACAAGATTCATGAAATGGGCGAATTTCTTGAAATAATCTATTTGTACCCACATAATGATTTAATAAGTTTTCCCAGATTTCATTATAGCACTGATAATCTTTTTTGAAGTTCCAACTTTTCGTTATATCTACCTACAATATGTATTTTGAAAATTTAGTGATTCGAAAGATCAAATAATTGAAATGGTACATATGATTTTTTTATCGCCATGGATAGAAACTATAGAGGGCTATGCTATAAGGTGCTTTTAATAACGTCTTTACCTGGATCACTCTGATTGCCGAAGCTCTTATTCATTATCAACGGCACTCCGCTGGAACTAGGAGACAGGGTGGGATTCACGGTAGTACTTTCAACTAGTTTAAGTTCGGTCGGTCTAACGTATTTATGAATGGCAGTCTCTTTGGTAGCGTTATTGAAAATAGTTTTTTCGCTTGTCTGGATCGGAAAAATGTATTTCGCAGCCGTAATTTTGCTCTGATCCAACGATTGAAGCTCGGTACTTTCCGATATAACAGTTAATTGACGTTCCAGTAGCGCAGAATTCCTGTTCGCTTTCCGGTTGGGGCTACCCTCGGGGGAAGTATCTGAAACAATAGAGTTAAATTTTGGCGACTCACATAAGAGAAAGAAATTACCAGTCGACTCGCCGATGTCGAAATTGACCGGGACTTTCGTCCTTCTGATGTCGTCCTTTATCATTTTCCTTTGCCAAGGTACTACGAACAACCATATTACAACCATGAAAAACAAAGCGATGCTTACGCTTATTGTGAGAGCCATCCACAGAGGAATGTTGTCCATGCGCAGCAACTTCGGACCGTCGTGGATGATAGAGAAGACGTTTATGAGTATTGTGAAGCTGTAGAAGAGCGGTAACGATATCAGCCCTGCTTCCAGAGGATCGGGACGAGTTAAAATGAATCTTTTTATTATCCAGAGAATACAACAAGACGTGACACCACTCAAGATCGGAGAAATAAACCAGGAACCAACTAAAAATGAGGTTAGGTTGCGATTTATTTCTCGTAAGTTACTTTTACTGACCTATTTTGCCTAAAGTTTTCCATTGAACGCCTTGGGTTCCGCGTATGACCAAGCTATATCCGACCGTTGCGCCTACTATACTGTGTGTTCCGGAAATTGGTAGCTTGAAGAAAGTAGCAACCATAAGCCAGGTGGCGCTGGCAGCAAGAGCGCTGATGGAACCTAACATCAACTCTATTTCTGCATCTTGGTAAACGTTTACATCTAATATTCCTTTTCTCATTGTGTCAGATACTTTATAGCCTGAAATATTTAGATTGGTTTAAATGAGCGTATAATTAATTCAGTTGTTTTTACCGATTAGAATTGCTCCGGATATTTCGAAAACGGTTGCTAAGCAACACGCCTGGAATATTGTCAGTACTTTTGATCCCACACTGGTACCGAAGGAGTTTGCAACGTCATTGGCTCCAATACCAAAAGCTGGAAGTATTCATTTCGTTTTTTTGGAGAACATTGTGTTTATGAGCATACTCACCTAAAATGAAAGCAATTATGAAACCCAAAATGACAAGCCATAATAGTTCGGAAGAGTACGGTTCCAACATAATTGTTTTAGTTATGATAATAAGAAAAAATAAATATGGTTTCAATTGTTAATTTCAAAGAACGTCCATCTTGAATGGAGGAGCTGCAGGTATCTGAAAGAAAAATGCCAATTTATAATTATTGTTTACATTTACATTTACATTGTGTTTACATTTACATTTCCATTTTTTAATTGCTATCACACAAAAGTCTACAATGCATGATAGAAAATAGTATACAATATAGAATGAGTACAAAATTACAAACAATGACAAAATAAATTGAATATACATATACAACGTGTTTAAGATGAGGAGGGCCAGCATCGGAAATCGTAAGACAAACGAAATCGGTTAAATTAGCAAAAATGTGCCCATTTCAGAGCTTTTTAAATGGCCTTTTGAAATTCACTAATTGAACAATTATTACCAAAAAAACTAACTTATATGTGGTGATTCTTTTAACCGGTCTATATGAAAAATTTAAATTGGTGCTGGTTTCTCGGAGACTGAACGTCGGATTGAGTATCTGTAAATGCCATCTTATACTACTTTAATGAGAAATGACAAAAAAAATCAATACCTTCTTAAATGAGGTCAAGAAAAATTAAAACGAAATTGGCGAATTTTGGTTCCTTTCGAATATCTCCCAAACAAATCGTAATTTTCCAAATTTCAAAACGTCAGTTTAATGAACTCCACAATGACAAGATTCTTCTGATTCAAGTGACTTAGTAAGTCCCATGGCTTTTTATTTTCACATGCTGACCCTCCTCATCTTGGACAAGAGTATAACAGACGTGCAAAGTTCTCGATCTACAAAAATTTTCGTCATTCGGTGCACTATCACCTATGAAGGATTGAAATCTTAAAATTATTCGATTCTTTCAATCGCAGTAACGTCAAAAAGGTTGAATGACGAGAAAAATTTCGATTTTACAAAAATGAAATGTGATTTTGTTAATAAACAAAAATCTTTTTTTATGAATGAGAGTTTCATTGAGATCTGAGGAACGGGTTTGAAAAAAAGAAAACTTTCCTGGAGAGTAGGTACTGCGAAATATTAACAGATTTTTAATTCTAAAGATTTATGTCGCCAAACCATAAAGATAAGGACCCTATGAAAATCCAAATAATTTTGCCTATACAGAAGTATAGGCAAAAAGTTACTGATAAACAGAATATTTTTCTTTGAGAATAATATAATGAATATACGCAGTAACTTATCGTAGTGTACTAAACAGTTTACCATTTCTACATCTATATAAAGTTCCCATTACGATTATTTGGGTTTTTTTCACATTGTAGAAGATTATTTTTTATTCTTAAATTTTCCTGTGTGATGTGAAATACTATTATTCTTTTTATTTCAAATCGAAGTTTTGTGGAATGTGATTCCTAAGTCCATTTTCAATATGCCGACTAGTCAATAATGAATGATTTCTTGAGATGTCATCTTGAACAATTCGAAATTGATGTATTATATTCTACAGTGAAACTGGTACGAGAAATACTTCCGAAAGTTGGTAGATTTACTGAAAATTAGATGTTTTCAAGCAATTACAACTTATCACAGAATTACGAAAGCATCATATTTTTCACAACCAACCTATTGTTTTTATATTCTAAATTTAGATGCAATCTGAACATATTATGCAAGAAATGCAGATTTTATCAACAACAAATATTCGAATATGTCTACTTAAAACACATCTATATTATTATTACTATTATTATTATTTTATCAAATTGTAAGATGGTCGAGATCTGTCTGCGAAGCCCGGATACATTCGAGAGGGCGCGCCAATGACCACTTCTCACGCCGTGAGGTAAGTGATCATTGGGTCCAAAAATCATGTGCTCTGATCAAACGCAATGAGCCTAGAATGACGGCCGTCAACATTTGTCATGCCAAAAATTCTGCCTCTGTGCGGCAAGCCGGCATGATCTTGAAATTCGAGAGTATAGAGGGTATAACACCAGCATCAAGAACCCTTTCAAGGACACAGTGCTCTGGATAGAGTCTGTGGGGTCCGAAGAGGAAATCTTGGTATTTTATTAATTTTTTCTTCTTTTTCTCGTCTCCCTGGAGGCTGAGAACTCCACGACAAATATATTCTTGCTCTGATGGTCGAGAAGAACTACATAAGGCTAAGAGTGGGGTATGAATAGTTCCAATAAATTCGGCACATCTCGTTCCCCTTAAAGGATTCAATATCCCCCAGAGCGTAGATCAACACTCGTCAATACCGTAAACGTGCTGTGTGTAGTAATAGGGCCGCAATATGTTGCGTTATTATTATTATTATTATTGTTGCGTTGTCGGGTTATTGAGAGTTTCCAAGATAAACAATAACAAACGACATAACCATATTGTGGCCAAATTTGAAAAATACCATTTTCCAGATCAGTTACAAAAATCAATATTGAATGAATCTTTTTATTGACTATTGAACATTTTTGGGATGAGGATATTTTTCGGCAACAATTACTTTCGACACGGCAAATGTCAATGACAAATGATCAGGAAAACATTACTTGTTTTGAAAAGTTGAACAGCAATCGACAATTTATTGAAAAAGAAATTCTCGATTTCAAACTTGAAGGTTGAGAACATAAAATTCCTACAAATTGGAATTCATAGAAAATTAAAAAAAATGTTATTAATGAAGCTAAGTGGTGAAATACTGCCCCAATTAAATGAAATGTCTTCAATAATGTCTTCTTTCAGTTTAGATCCTATACTAATGACATAGTTATGAAAAAAAATCCTTATTGATTTCTCAAGTTACCGATTTCAGCCTTTGGGTCTTTTTGTAGTGATCAGATGAAATAAATTCTCGAAAGATAAGGCATTGCGAATTAGCAAAATAGGTTAGGAAAAGACAGCACATTTCACAATGTGACTAAACATATTGATCCGGCCTCGTACACAATTTTTTGTTCTTTTTTTTATATTGATAAGTGAAACTCTTAAGATTCAGGCTGGCACGAATAGCAGTGTAGGGCGTTCGCATAAAATACTGCATATTGCAAGTATCTGCTTTGCAAAATTTCTCTATAAGTATCAAGATATTCACAACCGTTATCGATCCAAGCTGGATCCCAAACACGTGCAAAGTTTTCTATCCTTCTGGCGAGCTACTGAAGCGAAATTCGCATGCAAAACTAAACTAGCGTTTCCTAACAAAACTAACAAAGAACAAATCTACTGGTTGGTATTTACATTTTGGATTTTATCGTAGTTTCACATAAATTTCATAACGCCATATTGAGGAAGTTCGGGTCACAAACTGGAGCTGATTGCGCCGAATCGAACATTGCGCGGGGGGAAGTTCAACAAGGGTGACGGAAATTTTTACCTGTTGGTTAGGGGTTGTGTCAGTGGCGTAGAAGAGGAAAGGGTTAGAAAATAAATGACACCATTTTAAAGTCCGCAACACCTATTTTTCTGGCGTTGGTTGTTGCTTTCAATTAGGACAATAATAACATGAATGAACGTTCTTCATCATTTACTGACATAACCGACAACTTTTCGAAAACATTTAGGAATAAATTTTTTTTATCGAATTTCGAAAAAGGCATTTGAAAAAGTTATATCTCATTCAATTATCCCTATACACCAAATTCTATAGAGCTGAAATCGCATTTTTATTAATAATAGGTAGGTATTTTTAATTATTCAATCAGTTGAAATCAACTTCGTTTTGAATAACACGTCCTGATTTGAGTTTTATACAGTGTTCCGCACCGAAAACGAAACGATTATCTTCAAGACACATTTGTTGAAAATGAAATGCTAAAAAATCGATTTTTAATTCAAGGGGGTCATCTTTCTATCACAACCCCAACTGTCATACCTCCTTCTCCTCCGCCCCTTGGTGACCGTCACCCTTAGAATTTGAATATGATAAGTATTATTTAAGTGAGTGATATCATTAAAGAGGTAAAAAAGGTAAGGAATGAGGTATGCAGTTGAGGCTATGACATACCTAAATGTTTCGTTTGGTGCCGCAACCAACATCATTTGAAACAAAATTTAAATTATCGCTTGAAATTTCAAACACGAGTATTGAACCGTCCATAGTTTTATGATTTTTGAAAAACAACTTGAAAAATCCAAATGATTCATATAGAATCATTAGTAATATAATTAAGGTACATGTTTTTTCATAAAGTATATACATGAGTACTTTTGTTCTTTAAGGATTCCTTAAAGTAAAAGAATGCGTATGTTCAGGGCCAAAGATATAGGACGAAACTGATTGATCTGCCATTCCGTCGGCCCGAATTAACGCCGATGGAGTTTTTCTTATGATTTTATTTGACGCAAGAAGTTTATAAACGCAGATGATTTGCTGATATTGACATTTTAAAGAATATATACGGGAATTATGAAACCATAATTCAAAATAAATTCCGTTGAAAACGTTAGCTATTTTCCAAAAATTCATCTGCCCTATAATTACCTATTTCCTTTTTATAAGTTTAAGTTAAATACAAACGCTTTATTTCTCTTACATTAGAACTCTCTAATATGAGTTATTACCTTTACAATAAAAGGAACCCAACAGAAAAATTATTTGTACTCCTATGTTTTAGCACATCTAAGATGTCTAATAATTCATAACATATGTTCTTCAAAAATACATAAAACATATATTTATCTCTTAAAGAATTGAAACAGTAATATACATTGTGCAATCATAAATAAAAAATTTTATTAATACAACCTTTGCGTATAAAGGTACGCCTGTTAAAAACCGGCACTCTAACGGTTTGAAAATAAAGTCAAAATTATTTTTTGTTGTTTTTACAGGAAACTATTTTTAAGACTTAAAAAAGGAATCTGTAACTGAGGTGAGGTTATGATCGTTTGTGAACTTCGAACTTCAAAAGGTGCGGCAAGTAAATTATAAATATCATTTTGAACATTGTTATTTGTGATACATTTCAGATAATCTGAAGCTGATAGCAATATCAAAGGTTAATGATACGAGACATGTTACGAGGCCTTCTCCAGTTTAATCAGATTGTTATGACTCGAAAAGAAACATTGTGGAATTAAAAAATAGAACAAAAAATGTCTGAGCATGTTGAAGGAATTCGACGAAGGACAAGAAGTGTTACTAGAGCCGAAGAAATAACAGCCGAAGAAAATAAAGTGAGGAGAAAGCAACCAGACAAACCGTGAGTTATACTCATAAATCAACTAATGTCAATGTGGATATAATGATAATAGAAGCGCTATGTGGCATGATACCTTCACTTCCCTCTAATCTCAAGATCATAGTGGCTTGCCTCAAAGTCGCGGATCACACATTGGTTAATGATGCTGGTATGTCTTCTAAATTGGTTCAAGCTTTAGGTCCAGGCCCTAACCAACAATCTCATTAAATGTGTGGTGTACTTATGACCTATTCCACTGATAGAAATCGTTACAACTTTCTTGAAGAAAAAGCTATGTACATAGACTTTATACAAAGTTTATATACAAAAATAAAAGTTTTATGTAAGAATTAGCCATAAATAAATAAAATTATAAATATAACAACAGCACATGATATATAAGTATCTTTATTTTTCTACGTCCATGTAAGTATCATTTAAAAACAGGAAAAATAATATTTCAAAACAAAAATTGTTAACTGGAATTATTGTCTAAATAGTCTTGAAAACTGTAATTATTTTTGTATTGTTATTTGTTTGTTGTTTTGTGTTGTTGTCAAATATTTTATCTAATTTGAATTCCTTGATTAAATTTGGCAAATAGGTTCTCAGCTATTGTGATAGTTCATATCAAATGTTAGTCTTATTAAGGATGACATAATATTTGATAAAATATGTGGATACACCATTGCAAAATAGATTTTTCATATCATTATCATCATTATTATCATACCTATATATGTAGTGAGATATAACATATATGTTATTGCCATGAAGAAAGTTTGCATCTTACACAAGAGGGAAATTTTAAGCAGACATAAATGAAAGAAAAAGGAAATTAATACAATGTGACCCAACCTGTTGAGCAAACAGGAGAGGGGTCGGGCCACACTTACATCTTAGACAATAGATATTACAATGTACCACCTGCTGGAAAATAATTGATATTAATACAAATACAGATTCAAAAACATGAACACTATTTTCAATAGTTTGTTTTTCAGATGCCACAAACCAAGGGACTCCTTGTTTTCATGGGCATCTGGCTTCGACAACTTCACAGGTTTTGTAAACTGGGCTTTCCTACTGCTCAGTATAGGAGGGATTAGACTTTTACTTGAAAACTTCATCAAGTATGTTACTGGCAAGCTAATCAATATTTTAACTCACTAATAAAATTTCAGATATGGAATTAGAATTGATCCAATTCAGTGGTTCTTTATTTTGACAGGCCAAGATGAGTCGGGATCGGAGCATCCTTCTCTTGTTTTAATATTATGTGAGTAATGTTTTTATAGAACATATATATGAATAACAGCGATTATTTACACTATCATAAATTACTGTATCTAAAATGATGATGAAGAGCTTCATCAGTATTGAGAATTAATGTTACTAATAATTGATCTGGGACTAAACAAAGAAGTTCATTTATTATTGCATATACTCTGATGTGAATTTCACTCATACAATTCTTGCTCAATTGAGAATACTTAAAAATAAGTATAATTTTCCCTAAAGCAGTTCTCCAAAATCTGCAGTCTTGGGGCACTCACTCTGAAAGACATTGATTTGTTTCATCCCCATTGTTTTTGAAATTTTTTAATTTTATTTACATATATCTCACAAATATATATTATCCATCACATAACTTCCAGCTAGAGCTTTCCATACTATTCATTGGATGTGTATTCTTCAATAATATACCTACATACATTGATTTAGCATTAATACTTGATGTGTCCAAAATTGTTAATAAACATTTTTTTTGTGTCAACGGCATCGACAGCTTGGTCACTAGCCCCATATTCTGGGTAGTCAACTCCCCGAGCAACTAAGAGAGCATCGTGGATATTGGCAGTCTGTTAGCCATATTTAGAATAACTTCAAAACATTCCTTTGTATTGGAACAATTCATAACAAAAAAAAAACAAGTAGTATGATTCTGTTATCAGTAAATTTTTTTAATGCACAAAATTTTACCTTTTCCATTTATATACTTTTTTAACATAGATATATAGATTTAAAAAAATATTCTATTTTTTGTTCAAATAATATCTGAGGAAGAAAATTCTATGTATATTCTTTTCTTAAAAATGAATATTATAAATTATTTGAATTGAAGGGGTTATATTTTAAGGAGTGATTAATTTTTGGGAAAGAAAGTTTTTGGCTTTCTACTACTTCATCTTAATACAAAAAACAAGAATGAGGGAATCTTCCAAGGAAAGGAAGGAAGTAATCAATTTTAAAATAAGTAACTCTATACATGGATGTGTAGATCATGCAAATAAGTAACTTTCAGACACAAACTGAAAGAAAGATCTCCTGAAACAGCTACTTTCATATAAACATTGAATTACACGAAAGAAAAAAATTCTTTCGAAACAAATACTTCTATGTGAACACTGAATTATACAGAAGATACTTTTCTCTACTCAGTAGAACATGAGTTCTACATTAAATTAATGGTAATAAATTGCACTTACATGGAACACTGTCACCCTCACTGGTATACATAGATGTTTCGCTTTAAGATTATATATAACCCCTTCAATTCAAATAAGATTCGTCATGGCTGAGATTGAATCAAATAGGTGAATGAATGTCATTACGATGTCATCGATGACATAAGCAGATCAAACTTATTCTGTGACATTAAAAATCGTAATTCATGAATGGTGTGTATTTTCTAAGTTATCCAATTTGGTACTGAAGAGCCTTGGGGCAAGTGTCTTAAGGCGAAACATCGGTTTATACCAGTGAGGGTGACAGTGTTCCATGTAAGTGCAATTTGTTACCATTCATTTAAAGTAGGACTCATGTGAATGATATCTGATTTTTATTCCGCAACGAATGTTTGAAATACAAACTGAGTAGAGAAGAGTATCTTCTGTATAATTCAGTGTTCATATAGAAGTATTTGTTTCGAAAGAATTTTTTTCTTTCGTGTAATTCAATGTTTATATGAAAGTAGCTGTTTCAGTCTGAAAGTTACTTCTTTACATGACCATGTATAGAGTTACTTCCTTCCTTTCTTTGGAAGATTCCCCCATCTTTTTTTGTATCAAGATGGAGTAGTAGAAACCCAAAAACTTTCTTTCCCAAAAATAGATATTTATATCTTGGTTCACCGGAAAATGATAGGTGATACGAAATAAAAGTTTGGTGATTATTTTTTTTTTTGGAAATGGAGTCCAGTGAAAACTTTATTTAATAAAAAAATATTCGATTCAATATTTACAGATATTGAGAATTATTATTTAAGTGATACGATAACGCACAATCTCATAAAAAATCTTTAGAGTAGCCAAAATATTGAAAGAGAAATTATTATCTATCTATCAGGAGTTGAGAAAATGTCTACCCAATGTAAAATCTGTAAGAAAAATCAACAAAATGCCATTATAAAAGACGATATAATTAATTATATAGATAAATGTATGCATGTATTTTTTTCTCATTTATTACTACTACATTCTGTGGTTATTTCTTTAAGGGAGACTTATTTCTCCACAATTATATTTCAGTCAATTTATAGATTCAAACGTCTAAACATCAATCAATCCGTGCTTCAAGTTGATATTCACTTGAAGATGATCACTTGGTAATCGAAACACGTGTCGAGGTGTTGAAATAACGGTTTGGTGTTGGAAAAAACTCCAGTAATATTCTTGTGATGATATAAAATTTTTCTGCAAAACGTTTAGAATTCAATAAACGAGGAAATGATGATAAAATCTTAATTGATGATTTTGTATTTGTATCAGTGTATTTGTTTGCGGAAATTTTAAACTTGGCAACCTTTATGACTTCCGACTCTGACTGGAAACCAAGTAACTGTAACGCCTAAAAGGACAATCTATTTGTCAATGTCATCATTGTTATTTTCAATCTAGATTTAATCCGTGTCAACGTTCTGATTATTGAAAAGGTACGCGTTATGTGACTACATTCATCGTAAATCATCAATTAGCGGAAGTGTGCCAAAATTAAGTATTCATGTCAAATTCCGAATGAAAATAGTGAATGAAGAGCAGGGTTTTCAACAGCAAAATCACCGGAGAATTCAATGGCATTCGATAGCACCCTAAATCTCTTGGAAACCACGAGGTTCCTGAAACGCCATGACAAATTTGCCAAAAACATGTTGAAAAAACTCCACTTCAACAATATGGAACTGGAATCTCTGATGATAATCTACCACAAACTCCAAAAATGTCACGGCAGTTCCAAAGGCATCACCAGAGAACAATACCTAGATGTGCTGCACAAAGCTTTAGATATGACCGACGTTTACATCATGAACCTGGTGATGACCGCCTTGGACCCAAAGTCCAGGAGTAAGTTCGTCACGATGGAAACTTTTCTAAATTCGCTTTCGTTGTTTCTGCGAGGGAATCTGGAGGAAAAAATTCGATTCTGCTTCTCGGTTTACGATTCACATAACACCGGAGTGCTGGGAAGAGAGGTTCTCTTCAGATTCCTCAGATATTCCATTTGGTCAACGGGTGGTCCGGCAGACGCCGAAGAGATGGTAAAAGACATGATAGAGATCGTTATGCACAAACTGGACTTGGATAGGGACGGCAGGATTTCATTCAACGACTACCGGAGCAGCGTCCTCAAAGAGCCCTGCTGGCTGGAATTTTTGGGACCGTGTCTGCCGGAAAGATGCGCTGTCCATAAGTTCTTGAGTACGATAACTAAAACACATTACAGATACTGATGATAGGGGGGAAATAATTCATGTAAATTAAGGATCAAATAAATCATTCAACAAAAGAAATATAATTTGTTTCATTCGAAGCATTTGCTCGTGATCATGGAGGTAATAGATGTAACATTGGGTACCACAATATGTTCGAAAGGATAGTGTATATTGGAATGTATAGAAAGTTATGTGACCTATAACTTGATTTAACCGGATGGGTTTTGTTATAAGGGATTCTGTAGATTCAAAGTTGCCATCAAACCAATTGTAGAGAGCTTGATGAAACCCATATCCCTCGAAATCATCCACGCGTCAAGAAGAAGAGACATCGGCGATACAAGCGACAGGTGGATGGACTGCAAGCTTAGAGAAAGATCAGGCTGTAATGGAATAGGCAAACCAGTAATGGCACCAGTATCACGAGGCTGTCTTCAGGGGCAACTTGTCCTCATTGTTGTGGAACCTTATAATCGAATAAATAAAAAGTACTGCACTATCCAGACGACTTGGCTGAATATTATAACAAGATGGACCGAACAAAAAGGGTTCAATGGACCACAATAGCGTCCACCAAGATTGAGGAACAACTCCGAGATGAAAACTGTCAGGGAGGGATCGTAAATCCTAGACTAACCTGAAACCAACATTTGAATAGAAAGAAAGGCCTAACTAAATTGGATTAATGCTGATCAGACCCACCTAAGGGCAGGGGGCTGATGTATTGGCTGCATTCAACTGTGCTTAAATGCATCCTTTTCTGATAGCCAAAGATGAAACAAGCGACTGCTAGTAACATCAACAGTACTATTGGGAGGTACTCTTAAATTTACTCCTTTACACTTTGTAATGAAGGAAGAGGAAAAAGTGGACCAATTCTGACTGAATATCAGATTGAAAAATTCATCAAGCTGCTAGAATATATCGGGCTAAATTAAGATTCCGGATAATTTAGAGAAACCAACATTGGACGGTGATTACAATATACTGTGCGGTCAGAAATTAACCTTACAGCTACCCATTTGATCAATGCACATCAGTCGTCCAGGCAGATGTGCTTCGGAACATTCATAGTAGGTGTCAGGCATATGTGCGAATCAATATTCTTACAGGCTCTCTTGGGATATTGAATGACATCAAGACTAACTGATCGAAATGAATTGAATCTATCTATACTAGCTGCTAGGAAACAAGAATCAAATGCAACGAAAAATGTAATGAGTGCGTCAGACACAGATCATCAACTTCATAACATATATAGATACTGAACAATCTCTGATACTGGTCGAGGTAATTCCCGCTTAGCTGCAGATATTGCAATAAAAGAATAACTCTTTCCCCCATAATTATCTGACTGATGTGAAAACCATCAAACAGAAATGATCTCTGGTGGAATGCAGATCAGGCACGGATAAAGTAAACTGGAATAGTGAACCATTAAAAAAAATCCTCAACTAAATAGGACAAGCTCCCAATACATTGTGAAGAAGGCAATGCAAGTTTCAGTAAATGACATACTTTTAGGTCTCGACAAACTCATCCAGGTGTTCAGGAGAAGAGGGATTGGTGATATAAGCTCAGAGGAATATTGCTACATACTTTTATAGGGGAAACATAATAGTGGAAGCGACAGCAATGGGTTGTCCTCAGTCCACTGTTATGGAACTGAGGAATGGAATTCTTCTGTACCATAATGAATACAAAGTACCTGGTTATGCAGATGACTATTGTGAGCGGAGACATGCAGCAGACCCCAAATATTATATTAACAAGATGGATCGAGGAAAAAAAGGTTCAATGTAGGTTATTTCATATTGTTCTCAATAACAAGGGGGATGAAACCAGGCATGAGGTATTGGATGTGCTCATTGGTGATTAAACTCATTATAACACATTTTTGTTTGGTTTTGAAAAAAGCAGCTGCTTGACAAACTAGGCAAGGCGCTTCTATTATTTTTCTCTCAACCCTTTGAACTTTATCATCAACAGTCTTAATCTTCTCTTCACTCGGGGTTTTCCGTCAACCATACGAAAACAATCATCAAAATTCAAAGTTTGTGCTCTGATTAACAAATGTTCACCTTTCGCCCCAACACTTATTATAGTACATCAATTTGTCAAATCGATCTTTCTTTTCCTTTTACAACACCCTTATTTCGACTGTCTTCCGGTCTTCTATTTGTTTCTCCATTAGCTTCAACAATTCTCGGTTTCAAATGAGGCTCAGCGAAAATTCCGACATTTTTCTGTTGCGTTTTTCATCTGCGTTGTTTTCCTTTCTGTGGTCTAAGACAATTCATCTTCCTCCTCATTTCCTGCGTTTGTAGTTCTTTATTAGATCTCGATATCTGTCCATACCCAACTTTGAGTGAAGTAGCTTCCAGAATCTTGTCTTGAAAAAACTTTATTTTTCCGTGAGTGTGTTCACCTTTATGAAGGAAATTCCTGAAGTCTGAATCTCAATAAACTGTAAATTTTAAGTTGTTATTTCGAATATTATGTACCGGTTCGACCAAACATGTGATTCCGTAGAGGCAAGTTTCTTGTCAACTCGTTTGACCCACAATTTGTGTTGCAGAAAACCAGTGCATTGAAAATTGAATGTAGTCGTTTACGCCTGATAGAACGACCTCAACGTTTCCATAAGCACATGTGTATGAGCCTTTATCAAGATGTCCCAGTTTCTTTCAAGTGAAGTCGATTGACAGTTGACAGTTCAGTTTGACAAAGAGGTAAGGTGTGGGAATAAATTTCTTCATAACAGAGCTTCTAATTGTGATATAGTTTCACAAATTCACGAAGTAAATTGAGGGGGGAATCGGGGACAAAAAAATTCCAGTGTTCAAACCGGGCGGTTTCCACAAAAACCATGAATCCAAAAGACTCACATCGATCTTCGGTTTATTATAAGCAAACACCGCTGGACGCATACAACCAAACTCTTGATGAAACAAGATTTTTGAAACGGCACGACAAATTCACCAAGAAAATGACTAACGAAACACATTTCAACGAAGAAGAAATCCAGAGCTTGATTTTGATTTACTACAGATTTTTAACTGACGAACAGAACTCTTGGAAGACGATGACCAATGAACAAATCCTTTCAGTCCTTATCGACACCTTCGATATGACTAACGAGAAAATGACGAATAATGTCGCCATGGCTTTGGATTGGAAGACCGGCGGTCAAAAGATCACGAAAGCGCGATGGTTGAGAATGTTATCTTTGTTTTTGAGAGGCAGTCTCAAAGAGAAAATCAAATTCTGTTTTTCAGTGTACGATACTAGGAGAACTGGATTTTTATCACGAGAATTGTTATTCGGGTAAGACACAATTTTAGTAAATTTTCGTTATTTAGACTAGAGTTAATTAAAACGTAAAACATATTCTTCAAATCAGAGGCTCTTAAAATGTATCTTTTTTAGCGGTCTGATAATGAAGACCTTGTTACGGTTTTACTTTACCTTCCTAGATAATTGAGAATTTTAGACTTAAAAGGGAGGAAAGAAGGAGAAAATAAATAGAGGAATCGGATTGTCAACAAATCTATATTTGAATAATTATTGAATATATTTTTTTTTATTTCAATTCTTCTCAATTTTTCCTACTCTCACTATCTCTGGCAGTAGACTTGGTCTCTTCAGTCACTTGGATCATTAGAAATGTAGTCGTTATTACAAAATGAATAAATTTTCTAAACATAACCTATACTTGTCATCCATTCAGGTTGATTTATGTCTGTATTGAAATTCTTCTCTATGATTGAAATTTCGTCCACATTTGGTACCATTGATTTGTGGAAAAGGTAACTAGAACTTGCACAGATGTGAAGGAAAAAAAAGTGGAAAAGAAAATTGAAGTCCTCCATTTTGATGGTAATATTCAATTTACGCATTTTGCGGATTTATTCTGGAAATATCGTTCAAAAACACCAGATTAATGATAATTTGGGTAATCTTAACCACCTTCACTCATTTGTGGATATATTTCTAGAGTACTGAACATTCCAACCTTCTTCGACATAAGTTCTACGTAATCACATTCGAGGCCACACATCTAGGGTATGTTACCTTTCTCATTTGAATATTCACTACAATAGAATGTCATTAGTACTGAATATA
>WOGN01003649.1:0-14995 GCA_015342105.1 Leptinotarsa texana
GAATAATTTACGTTTATTGAATTTCCTGATAGCATAATTCACATTTTGCACATGCTTCAATGTGTAATTTGCTTGATGATTTGATTATTTTTTTTGTGATATTCAAGACAGGGCTTTGGAAAATTTATAAAATAGTATGTGTTGGTTTTGATTGATTTGTATCGTGTATCACTAACATACTCCATTACAACACCGTTTCATTGTTCCTTTTCGTACAGATAACATAATTATAATGGAGTATAAAAAATTTTTTCAGATTATTTTGACTTACTTCTTTATGTTTTTTTCACTTTTTTACAATTTAAACTTCAATTTATATTATAATTTTTTAATCATGAGTTACGGGCCCTTTAACATGGTCGTTTACAAAAAACAGTACGAAAAAGATGGCTGATACTGACGCATGCGCACAAAAAATTGTGATGAAAAGGCCTATGTGTATTATTAGTCAACAAATATTTAACAAATTTGTTTCAACGGCTCAATTAGTGAATTATCTGTTGAATCCTCTTCAGACATCGCTGTCTATCGGTATTATTTGTAATGTAATTATTATTTTTCAGGTACATGTTCATTGCTGCCGCTATTCACCATTTAGCTAATTTTACCAATTCAGATATTTTTTACACTCCTTTGCCGCTATATCACACTGCAGGTGGCTGTATGACAGTAGGCCAAATGTTATTATATGGATCAACTATAGTAATACGAAAAAAGTTTTCTGCGTCAGGGTATTTCGCTGATTGTCGCAAATACAAATGCACGGTTAGTAGGTTCTTTCATTATTTTATCTTAACATATATGGAGAATCATTATTTATTAGAGTCGTAGGGGGGGTGTAGAGAATCATTTCTCAGAACCGTAGAAGGCGGTGTGGAAGTCGTCTTTAACCTCTCTTATTTAAATGTATGTAAATAACAAAATAACCACGTGTACTGTCCTTACACTCCTCCGCGCCCTCTTGCGTGGTTTGCACTCTTCAGCAGTGTGACATTGATTCCTGTAAGTGTTGCCATCATTGTTTATTTGACTATCTAGGCCATTTATGAAAAAAAATCAATACGAAACAGTTTTATTTTCCATTTCAAGTGTTTTGAGGCGGTAGTAATCGATATTCATAATTATATGAATTTTTATAATGAAAACTTCAATAATTTAGCTAACATGTGTTAAATCACAGAATAATAAAAAAATTAGAATTGAGAGTTCAAAGCAGCGCCTTTGATCTTTTTTCGGTGTCGATACGTATGAAGAAGTTCTGGACCGTCTTTTCTTTCAATATCAACCCAGATAATTTTGAAGTGTTTATAATATAGAATATTCGTGAATAGTACTTGGTTAAGCATCAAGCAGAGCAGTATCAATACTGGACTTCAGATAAAAAATAAAGACTTTATTATTATATCTTTTGAGTCAAAAATTTGAAATTGAAAAACTTATATTCACATAATACTTAAATTTTTTTCCTCTTTGTATCAGAGGGAAAACGAAAAAAGTTTGAGATCTGTTCTTGTAATAATTGTTGAAATAGTTCCTTGCGGCACACACACATCCACCACTAACAACACGCTTATCCATTTCAAACAAAATATTAACTAAAACCTCGATAGTAGTACCGCGTCGGTTCCTTTATCAATTCTGATTGTTTACTATTCTGTGGTCAAGTGTCAAAACTAGAAAAAAATTGGCTTTTCATTATAGAAGAAATGTGTTTCTATTCATTTTGTTGATGTCGCAAAGTTCAGTACATTCATCCATGTGTGTTTTCAGTTTGAAAAAGGTCCATATTTGAGTTTTGAATGCCTTTATATGAATTGAATGCAGTAACGATTCCAGTACCCCTATTCAGTGTTGCCACTATAAAATTTTCGGGTCTAAATCGACTGACATTTTATAGGCCTTTTTTTGAGAACAGTAGAACAGGATTGTTCTGATAGAAAAAGTCTAACTATCTTTGGAGTTCTGCAACTGAATGGTCTTCAATCAATAAATTCTCTCTCAATAGGGCACCTGGAACATCCTCTGCTAATAATGATGGTACAACACCTACAGAATACACTATCAAAACGTAACTTATATAGGCAAACTTATATAGGTGACAGGTTTCGAACAATTGAACAACCTAAAAATTAAAATTCCCTAGGATTTTTTTATTTTTGTTCATATCAACTTTAATACTTCGATCCGTATATCCGGGAACATCCAGGAATCTATAAAGTTACAAATTCTATCTGTTCCGACTTCGAATTATTCCAAAAATTGCCTGGATTTTGGCCAGTCGATTTAGACCCAAAAATTTTATAGTGCCAACACTGAATAGGGGTACTGAATCGTCCATTGGTTTTGCAATCCTTATAAAAACAAATATTCAAGCATTTTGACACTGGAAGTTAATCAACAATATGTGATGATGAACTACCAAATAAATATATAATCATACCAAGTACACCATTCTTATAGTGGTGTTTGACACTTGACATTTAATAGCCAGTCTACAGAAGCCAAATAATTAAAGTTTTGAATACCAAATTTCATATAATTATGAATATTTGGCACTATATATGACAAATACAAAATACAATAAAACAGAATAAAAAGTTACGTTTGAATCAAAATTTAGTTTAGTGTACGTCTTTGAATTGTTCCTGCCTTTTAACATATTTCAAAGTTCTCAAAAATGAACACTAGTTAGGTAACACATTCAATGGCAATTTATTTAAAACGTCCACATACTATGGCAAATAATGCATTATTTGTACGTACTGTCATTAAATGAACATTATTTCTAACCTGTATATAAGAGGGGTCCAAGGACGCATCCCTGCGGTACGCGACACTTATTTGTTACACATAAGGTTTGCCTAAAGTTTGCTAAGTACTGATATTATGTTACCAAATTTATAATATTTCATTCAACTATGCTCTAGAGAAGAATATACGCTTGCTAATATGTGAATATAGAGGTGAATTAAAAGAATACTTCCAACATTTAGAAACTATCTTATATTTTTAAGAGAAAAACAATAAGTCAGAACTCATTTGGAATGCCTAAAAATATGTAAGACCAAAAATTGAAAAGAACTGGGTAAACAATTTATTGTGAAAAAATTGAAGATCTTGTACCATTAAAAATTTTCCATCAATCCATTATGAATTTCATCAAACATGGAATAATTGAGAGTCCCGAAAAAATATTGCAACCTAGTTGATGTCTTTGATTTCAGGCCGCACAATACATTGGAGAAATGTGTCGATACATTTTGGCAACACCTCCGAAAGACACAGATACAGATCATAATTTGCGGGTGATATTCGGTAATGGATTGAGACCCCAGATTTGGACCGAGTTCGTCGATAGATTTAACATATCGAACGTGAGAGAATTTTATGGAGCTACGGAAGGAAATGCTAATATAGGTGAGAAATACACAGTTTGTCATCTCAAATTTTTATTTTGGAATATCCGGCTTAAAGAACCAATATCTCCGAGATATGTTGATTCGCACTATTTGAGCTGTTGAAACCTCAGGAAATATAATAGATCTCTTGATTTCCAGTTAACATCGATAATACCGTCGGGTCGATAGGCTTCGTCTCCAGAATAATCCCCTCCGTCTATCCAATTTCCATTATAAAAGTGGATCCGTATACGGGCGAACCTATAAGGGACGCCAAAGGACTGTGCATGCCCTGCAAGCCGAACGAACCGGGTGTTTTCATCGGGAAAATCATTCCTAACAATCCTTCCAGAGCGTTTTTAGGTTATGTCGACGAGGAGGCTTCCAAAAAAAAGATAGTTCATGACGTCTTCAATCACGGCGATTCAGCCTTTTTATCGGGAGACATATTGGTAGCGGATGAGTTAGGAAATTTGTTCTTCAAGGATCGGACGGGAGATACGTTTAGGTAAGAAGATATTACAATTCAGATTATTTGTGTGGGTGTGGGTTTGAAGACGAGGGATATTCATTGTAACAGATTTAAACAATTTTTCCATATAAAAAAAGAATTTCATCCGCCAATCAGTTGGTCATCCATATGTGAGCAGCTTCATACATGTTCAGATATTTGTGCAAGCTAAGGAAAAGGAGACGTTTTATATATCTTAGTCACTTTTGAGGATATTAATGGCCACCCAAAGTTGTTGGATTTGAGTTTGGGCAGTTGATTGTAAAATGTTAGTTTTCCGTCTCTCATTTCCACTTTCTTGGTTACAAGAATGTTCATTACAGTTCCTGTTCCGTTTATGGAAATAATCTAACTTCAAAATCAATCGTTCTGGATTTTCCAGAAGAATGTCACTACTGAAATAATTTGTGTATTAAGTGGGTCGAATAGTTTGATTTGATTTGTGGACATTTGCAGATGGAAAGGAGAAAACGTATCCACGTCTGAAGTTGAGGCAGTCATAAGCAATTTAGTGGATTACAAAGATGTCGTGGTTTACGGAGTTGAGATCAGGGGGCAGGAAGGTCGCGCCGGAATGGCGGCCATATTGGATCCGGAAGAAAGCATCGATTTGAAAAAATTAGTCGATGGCTTGAAGAAAACAGTACCGACGTACGCTAGGCCCATTTTCGTGAGGATTCTCAGAAAAATTGATTTGACAGGTAAAATCTTGCAGTTTCTACATTGTTGATTTTTGTGTCGACGAAAAGTTTGTGAAAGCTAAGCCATATTTTCTCTCTACCATGATATTCCAGTCGTACTTTTGTATCAACTTAATCTAACAGAATCTCTAAATAGTTTGCTTTTGAAAATATGGCATTCTCACAAACGACAACGTAACCTTCTATAATCATTTATGTTTAAAATTAAAATATAAAAAGATTGTTTATTATTGTCATTGATGTTGGGAAAGTACATAGGCCTAACTAACAATATCATAGATGTAATATGTTTGTCTGGCAAAACTAATGACAGTACCCCCTCGCATCGCTCATTCTTTCGAAACATCCTTCCGTCATTGACAAACTGATTGCAATGACTTCAAACAAATTGAAATTATTCCATGCCAAAATACGGTTCTTTTTGGAACTACAATAAACAGTTAATTGGTATTACCGGACGATTATCTCTGGCAGCTGAGGCCATGAAAAGGAAAAAAAGAAGAACAAACTCAAAGACTTCTTCTTTCCCGATTATATGGCCACGGTCGCCAGGAATCTGTGGCAATAATTTAGTCTGTTGAATTCTACGAATCTAGAGAAATTCATAATTGTTTTCACTTATTTTTCAATTCTTTATAGGTACATATAAAATGAAGAAGAACGACTTGCAAAATGAAGGCTTCGACCCATCAAAAATCAGTGATAATATTTATTACTTAAGTAGCTCTACGGGCATCTACGAAAAACTCTCTCCACAAATTTATAATGATATTAATAACGGAACTGTTAGGGTATGATAAAATTCATTTATTTGTTAGTGCTTTGCTCTTTGTGCAACTGTGATTTTAAAAAAACTGGGCTGGTAATCTCGGATAGAATCGTATTGGGAATCTGCTACATTTCTTTTCCTAAGAAGGCATTCGAATTTTTATATTAGTTTACAAATTCTCTCGAATATATTGGGCGAATTATTGTAAAATTTTGTTTATATAATCGAAGACAGTAGGTAATTCAGTTTGGAAAGAAACCTTTAGATTAAAGGGGACTTTTTTATTTAATCGTTTGTAAAATGAATTGAGATCTAAAAATTTTTATAAAATATTTTATTTCGATAGATGTTTATGTATATTTCCTTGATCTGCTGTGTCAGTGATGCAAAAGAAAGTTTTTATGTAATTATCTAAAAGACTGCCAAAAACGATATCATCGATAATCTTGAAAATTTGTTGCACCCACCGTTACTGTTGACTGTGTATACACTTGTTTTTTGTTGAATCTCAAAGTGTCAACAGATTGAATGTTGAATCTGAAAAATGGATGTTTTTTCCATGATATTGTACAAATTTATATTACATATTTTTATATGCAGTTTTAAGGCATTAGCAACTCTTTTTTGTCATATGGTTGTGTTCTTTTATAGCTATTGTTTTCCATAAATATATTATTGTTTTCTCCAGTGTGTGTGTATTTGAAATGTTCCACGAAATCCAAATTTAAAAAATGTTTTCATTTCTAGGGTTTTCTAGAAAGTTTTTGAAAAAAATTGAAAACTGTTTTTTAGCAAGTGAATGATATACATTCACCTTATCTAATAATAACAATTTATTTTCCCAAGAAACACAATGTTTATAATAGGAAAAAAACAATAATTAAAAAACCCAACTATAACATAATATCCTAATCATAAAGAAAAAAACTCTCATATCATCTTTAATTTTTTTAATAGAATAATCTATTGGTCATAACACAACTTTTTTTGTTAAAATATACCTTTGAAATAAAGTAAAAATGTAAATTGAAAATAAGTTAATAAAAAAAAATCACACTGAAAGAGCTTCCAGCTCCTCCAAAAGGTCTGCTTCTGCTTTGATTTTCTCGAGCTGATTGATTTCCAAAGTTTTTCCCTGGGCTTGCTGCGCTTTGAGTTTCTCTATTGCATCCAGTTTCTGAAAATAATACAATAAGAAGAATGGATACTTTCGTAAGACACTTTTTGTGAAGGAATAAACGGTCTTTATTTTTTGATGTTAAGAAATGAAAGCTTCAAACAGTACCTTTTTAATATTCTTCTTCTTTTTGTCCAGATCCGGATCACCAGTTAAACTTATTTTTACATTACTAATAACAGGTGGTGGTTTCGGCAGCTCCGAGGTCTCTTCTTCTATTTTCTTTGCTTTTTTTGCCTCTCGTTTTTTCTTCTGCTTCAGTGCGGCCTTGGATGGAACCGGGTCTTTACCTGAATAAAATATTTAAATTAATCTCAAATGATGCAGAAGAATCCAGAAAAACTAATCCAGTTAAATACATGAGTTTTTCCACTACTCTCGTATTTATGTCAACTTCATCTGTCGAAAATTACTGTCCTGTGGTTTGTACAAACGTCTAGAGACAGATAATATCTTGGGCTGATTAACTCATTGACAGTTCTGACAGATTAATTTAAACTTCTGAATGTTTTCTCGTGCATACCGTCATGTGTATTCAAGGAAGAATTATAATGTTACAGTTACACAACTTTATCAATAAATTTGTCTCATAAAATACATTCTGATTTTGGTGTAATAGATATCGAGATTAATGACAATTCTATCTGAGGAAATTACCATTGAAAATTGGAAAACAAAATGAAATGTTATAAAATTATTGATGAATATAGAAATTTTAATTGATGGGGTTATATTTTCTTTTTAAGAGTGATATTTTTGGGAAAGAAAGTGTTTGGCTTTCTACTACTCCATCTTGATACAAAAAAAGAATGATGAGGGAATCTTCTAACGAAAGGAAGGTAGTAACTCTATATTTGGATGTGTAGATCACGCAAAGAAGTAAGAACACTGTCATGCTCACCAGTGAGGATGACAGTGTTCTATGTAAGTGCAATTTATTTCCATTCATTTAAAGTAGAGCTCATATGAATGCTATTTTATTTGTATTCCACAATGAATCTTTGAAATACAAACTGAGTAGAGAAAAGTATCTTCTGTATAATTCACTGTTCATATAGAAGTATTTGTTTCGAAAGAATTTTTTCTTTCGTATAATTGAATGTTTATATGAAAGTAGGTGTTTCAGGAGGAATTTCTTTCAGTTTGTGTCTGAAATTTACTTCTTTGCATGATCTACACATCCATGTATAGAGTTACTTCCTTCCTTTCTTTGGAAGATTCCCTCATCCTTCTTTTTTTGTATCAAGATGGAGTAATAGAAAACCAAAAATAGAAATTTAAAACTGATTAGTTATAACTTATTGATTTAAAAAAAAGTAACTAGGTATTAAATAACCAATAATTATAAATTAATGAATTGCTCATTAAAGTACATTTAGCTGTGATGATTCAATATAAATCCTTTTGCAAAACAGAAAACTAAAAAAAATTGTAAATTCAACAAATCCATTTCCCCCACTTTTCTAGAAGGATCTGCTAGAAAACAACATTCCTAGCTAATACCACGGCGAACAATGAATTGCATATCTGTCCTTGACAGTCCTAAGATGAATGCAAGTTTTGGTTGCATCATTAGTAACAAAGAAATGTTTTTTTGTTTTTTCACCAAAAAAATAATCACTTAATGAGAAAACTGATTTTATCAAAAGTAATATCTTAGGGGGCGTCCATAAATTACGTAAGGTGTTCAAGGGGGGGAGGGGGTCGAGTCAAATCTCATCTAATCTCACGTCGGAGAGGGGGGTCCCGGCGAATATCACGCAATTTTTTTCTGATTGAAACAAAAAAAAAGTATACTATTTTGGTCCATTTCATCCAGATTGTACATGCTTAAGATTTAATCTTAAGCGTATTCGTACGATTAAGATCATTCACTAATACGTTCGAAAGAAATTTGTTTTTTCTTTTTACAATAACCATCCAATGTGTTTACGTAAGAAACCCACATTTTGAAAAATCTCACGTGAGATTGGGGGATGGGAGAGGAGGTTGAGTTACATCTCACGACATGTCACCAGAGGGGGTAGGGAGGGACAGAAAATTAAAAAAAAAACACCTCAGGTAATTTATGTATGCCCCCCCCCTTATTTATATATCTCTAATGAAAATATAATAAGAAGTTGATTAACATGGGCAGACATATAAAAATGTTGAACACAATCAAAATTGTTTGTAATTTTTTTTGTGATTTTTATTTTCATATATGAATTGTGTCTCCCTTATAAATATTGAAATTGACTTCAGAAATACTCTCAACGATAATAAATTCCAATTTCTAAACCATCTCCTTATCAATACAACTTCTTACCGGACTTTTGAGGATTGTCTTCATCGTCATCTAGACTGAACTTCACTGCAGGTCTATTACGTGCGGACGGAGGTCTGTAAGCTTGAGTCGAAGCTTGCGGTTGACTAGGTGCGATGCCTTCCACCTTTTTCATCATCAATTTGGGTTCAGGGAAAGTTAGCTTTGGGAAATTCTGAAAAAAAGATACACTGAAAACATCTGCACATTTGAACACAAGAGGCGGTATCTACCTGCCAAGCGACATCGTAGAGTTCTTCCTGCTGTGCCCAGGGCTTCTCGAACAGAAGCGCAGAGGAGTAATGCCAAATTTTGTATCCGTTACCTATCCTTAACCTAGGCGCTGTGGTGGCGGTTAGGAAGTGCTCCCCGTCTGCCGCCCATTGGAGCAAAGTAGTGTCCGGAGCATCACAATTGGCTAAACAAAACAAAAAAGTTATTTACAGTTTTCTTGTAAAAGGTATTGACATTCACACCTTCAGTATGCTACTTTGTCTTGGAGTAATGCAGCTCAGACAAACATAGTTAAATTACTAATTTTACAAATTACACACTCAATTAGAGCAAGTTAAGATTTTTTTTTTGTCGTTTTGAAAGTATTGAATATGAGACAGAGAAACAACGATGAAACATTTAGGTGTCTTGATTTATTAGGGTTTTTCGGAAGCTAAATTATTAAATAACTTAATTGAGAAAAATATATCCACCATACAACATCTGTTCAAAAAATGAGACCAACAAGATATCCTTTTGAATGTAATGTGAAAACTAGAGAGTTGTAATATGCCTTCAGAGGATCAGCTTTAAAATTCTTCCAGTCTTATCTCTCATCTAGAAAGCAGGCAGTATATATACTACATTAGAAAAACCTCAGGATATTGCCAATGAATTAAACAACTTCTTTACCAACATTGGCCCAACTTTAGCAAGGACAATTCCAAAAACAGATTTTAAGCCTTCAAATATAGCTACGACAGGGGCTGTGTTTGCTTTAGAACCAACAACCCCGGAAGAAATAATACCGATTATTCAAAAAATGAAATCTGGTAAAGCTGTAGGAGTTGACCGTATATCTGTAGAAATACTCAGGGACTTCGCAGATGAAATCATCAATATTGTAAGCCTTCTAGTGAATCTTACTTTCACAACTGGCTCTGTATCTAAAGCACTACAACTACTAAGGAGATGATCCCTCAGCTAGTAACAACTATAGACCTTTATCCCTGTTGTCAGTTATTTCAAAAATATTAGAAACGTACGTGAACAACAAATTTCTGGCATCATGGTCACTATGGTTTTAGAAGAAATAGCAATACTCAAACTGCAACAACTGACTTAATTACAAACATGATAGATAAATTGGACAAAGGTTTGAATTGTGTGTTTCTATCCCTAAACACAAGAAAGGCATTCGACACAGTGGATCACAGACTTGTTGGAATTACTACAAATAGCCGGTGTGCATGGTATTCCTCTGATATGGTTCAGCAACTATCTGGTGGGACGTACTCAAAATGTGGTGCTTAATGATGCAGTCAGCCAAATAACTGTGGAGTTCCTCAGGGGTCCATCCTGGGGTCATCACTTTTCTTGATTTACATAAACTCACTGTCATGTCTCGCCTTGAGCGGCCAACTTCAACTGTATGTAGATGACACCGCAATTGTTTATTCTGGCACAAACTCCAAATGAGGAAGATCTCTCCCACATCGAAAAATGGTTAATTTATCACAAATAACTCTTAATGCCTACAAGTCAAACTATATGATAATAACAAGGAGCAATCCATGGGATGATATGACAATTGAAATTGGAACAAGTTACCCGACCAGAACAACTTGTATCAAGTATCTTGGCCTTTATATTGATGACAAGCTGAAGTGGGACAAACATATACAGCAAATTTGTAAAAAAATAGCCCCTGCTATTGGTGTCTTGGGAAGAATCTCAAAATTCACCTCTATAAGCCAGAGAAAATCAATATATTACTCCCTTGTGCATAGCCATATCACATACCTGACACTCATCTGGAGTTGTGCGACACAAAATCGAATAGATCAACTGAAAGTATTGCAAAACAAAGCTGTTAAGAGAGTATATAATCTTCCGTACCGATATCCAACAGCACAATTATAATTAACCAGGCGAATCATGGACGTACACTCACTGTACATAATTCAAACCTGTACTTACATACATAGCACCCAGCTGAATAGTATCCATTCAAACATTCACTTCACATCGAATCTACAAGTCCATAACTACAGTACCAGAAATAGGCAACAATTACGAACAACTGCTGTGAAGACTTCCGCTGGTCAGCAGAGTATTACACATCAAGGCATCAAATTCTACAACTCAATTCCCGATTATCTAAAGACTCTTGGAGTGTTCTCTTTTAAAAAGGAATTGAAGGACTCAATATTTGGTGGTTATTTCCAGACACTTCATTAGTATTAATAGTATTAACGATCCTATGAGATTGATGCTGTTATATAGATATATATCAGTATCAGTAGTATCAACATCACTGTAAGATTAATGGTGTGATAGTTTTCTTTATCTTCTTTTCAAATTTCATATATCTAGAGAAATATTTAATTTTTTTAATTTGAGTAGCTTATAATAATTGATTTCATATCCATTTTCTTTTAATTGATTAATATATGTATCTTTTTTATGGCCTACATAGCTTCCTTGAGCTCAAGACCTCAACCGTAATATGTAATTTGTAGAATTTTGTACTCATATTTGTAGTTTACGCAATTTATGGAATAAATAAATGAATAAGCGTACGGTCCCGCAAATATGAGATGGTGTTCCAATCTACTGATATCAAATATTTGTCGTTTCTTCAATTGATGAATTATTCTCTGCAAATCCTTCTTCACTGAAATTGTCTTTTTTCGTGATGCACTGTTTGGAAACTTTGGTGAAGTAATAATTATCACTGGAGGTTCATTCCAACACCAGAACGTTATTTTAACACCTCGGTACGTGTTTTGAACACCAAGTGATTATCTTCAAGTGATCATCTTCAAGAGGATATTGGAATAAATATACGAACAATCTTATCCTTATTTATACCATACATACCTCTTCTAGGAATGGCGTCTTGAGCGTTTCAAATTGATTTCACAATATTGCCTTATCTAGTAGTCCATATGATATTGTCAGGTAAATCTGATAATCACAATATTATTTCAACAAGCTATTTAGTATACTAATGGGTATTGGTCCACCATCGTTGTTAACTTGTTCGGCTAATCTTAATAAACTGAAGGTTGTGGAATGGTTTTGTTGCAAAATATGCAATATCAGCGACTGCTGATTTTTTGGTCTCCCATATTTTAGTATGCTAAGTGTTCCTTATATTTCATTTTGATAGATCTTTTTGTATGTCCATGATATTTTGCCTCGCAGTCCTTATTATAATATTACAAGGAAAACAAAGTTTGGGTTCAGAATGAACGAAATCCTGACTTTTAAAAATGACGAAAACCAAGATGAATATATTTCAGTTCCATACCACGAATACACAAAAAACTGGAAAAATTCTCAAGGAACTATGTATGGAGGTGGTTTTTGAAACAAGTCATACACTATAGAGCCTTTTAGGAAATCCAAAGGACAAAGTCGAGAATTCAAAAAATTCTGGAATTTAATGTAAGAACTCAAATTGTGCATTGAAGTTTGAAAAAGACCACTATTACTGTATGGTAGCTGGTGTGATTTACTGTTACCGGGCCAACTAACCATCACAGTGGAGTCCTATTGTGAGGAAATCAACGAAATGTACTGAATAATGAATCAGCAGCAGTTGGAACTGGTCAACAGAAAATGTCCGATCTTGGTCCACGACTCTGTCTTACTCACCATATTTTCAAGGCCTCTCACCAATTGACTACCATCATTTCAAGTATAACGTTAACATTCTCACCAATAGAACCTTCGCAAATCAGGACCAGGAAAAACAACCTTCATCGACTTCTTTTTTTTGTTTTTGAGTCAAACATAATTTTGATGCTGACGAATTATTCGACTTTTGTTACATTGGCAAAATGGTACTGACTCAAATTGTACTCATTAGGATTGAAATAAATGAGAACTCACTGAGATAATTGAAAAGTGGTAAAAAACAGAGAAAGTTTCAATTCTCTTTTTTTCATTGGAAGTGTTATGATAGTGATTGAAGAACGTGTAATTTTACACCCATCAACGAAATTGTTTTGAATTCACCTGTAAATTAGGTATTATTGGAAATATCCAGTCTCGAAGAACCAAATTAAAATCCAAATTTTTTGTCTGTCAAACTCTAATCTCTATTTTTTCAACAACGTCACACCTAACTTATACATATTATGAAATATTAACAAAACATCAAATATCATTATACAGAATGTAACAATTTTAAACTAAATAAACGAAATAATCTCTAACACTCGTGCACATTGCTAATTGCACAACAATTCAATGTAGAGTGCAACAGACTGTTGGCTGACACTGGAAGTCATAGTATTCTGGAAATGGCCTTTATGACTCCAACTGTCAACTACGAACTGCCTTATAAAGTAATATTCCCGAGGGGAGAGTAGTGGATCCTCCGAGAGGAAGAAATATTAAGAGCAGATTGTTGTTGGTTCACATATGGATAAAAAACACCTTCTGGTTCTGGTACAGGTGTTTTCAGTCGCAGACCCAGGACAGAGATATCAACCTGCCTAGGAACTAATGCGACTGTATTTCAAGCGGAAATTTACGCTGTTGAATTGTGTGCGGAGGGATTGGAAGAATCCAACCTCATACACAAGTCGATAGAAATATTCTCGGACAGTCAAGCGGTGAAAGGAAGTTCTGGGCTCCTACCAAGCTCCTAAATTGATAGCAAATTGCCAAAAAGGACTCTCCTCGATAGGAAGACTTAAAAGATTGTCTCTGGTCTACATTACTGGCCACACTGGTCTGGAAGGCAATGCGACTGCTGATTCCCTTGCAAAGTAGGGTGCTGCAAGCAGTTTCATCGGACCAGAACCTGTCATAGGCATCGCTTTAGTCTTTGCCAAACGAAGATTGAACACCTGGATGGCAAGAAGATGTATGGACTTCTGACAGAATCTTTCATGATTTGCTCATTCCAAAGTGTTTATTTACCCTTCGAAGCTTGAAACCAAACATTTGTTGGGCTACAGTAGGGATGAACTACAATGTCTAACAGGCATCTCCATAAAGTTAGCAAGGCAACTTGCAGTAAAATTATTGAAATATACTTTGTAAATTGTCGAGAATTTATCGTGAAAGAAAAATAATTGTCGCGCATCTCTTTTTTTTTATAAGGGGTAGCCCTGCTAACTTGATATAAAGTTAGCACAGCACCTGTAGTAAAAATTTTAATATAACTAAATTATTAAAACTTTCATTACTAGTATTTGTCGAATAATTGTCATAGCCCAACTCTTATCAAAAAATTTCCTGGAAAAAAATTTTTTTGGAAAATATTGGGAAAGAAATTGTCGAAAGATAGTTTTTAATATTATTTTTGGTAATACCAAACGCTCTCGTAATATCTATGGATACTTCTAGATACATAAATGAATTGTTGTATGAATGTAATTACTTTGCTATGATCGATAATTTTTCAAAATCTATTTTTATATATTTATGATCAACACTGAAACACTTTCTAGGAGATATGGTTTTATTTGAAATTTATGGCCACGAGGAAAACATTCTATACAACAAATTAGAAACTCATTTAAACATCCTGACACAGACGATACATATAAACTTATGGGAATGATAAATTACGTTGGCCCGAAAATGTTGACAAGAAATCCTATCCCAGAACACACATTGCCTACTGCCAGAGAGAAAGATATTGGATATTGTATGATTACCTAAAAGAAAAAGCTGAAAAATCTTCCAGTAATTTTAAGGTTTATCTAGAAGTTCTCATTTTATCTAGAAGTTCTCATGTATTGCAAAATATAGAGCTAAAAGGTCAACTGAATTTTCATTTAAATTTTATTTATTTATTCACCTAGATTATTTTGTTGGTTTATATTAATAATGTCTCCCCCTTAGCTTTAAAAATAATTATCATTTATGGCAAGCCGATAAAAATATTGTTGTATCTT
>WOGN01003650.1:0-14995 GCA_015342105.1 Leptinotarsa texana
CGATAGATGCATCTCGAAATTCTAGATAAATCGTTGGAATTCCCTTTCTATAATTTTCCAGTTAATCGCCTAGGGAGGCAACGTGCGTGTGACGTAGATGTCCCTTCGTCGAATTGGGTCAGCGGCGGCGTTAGATATTTCGTAACAATATTAATTGATTATTTAGACCTTCTGTGATATTCTGTGTCATTTCGCACTCCTCAATAACAATACTTGTTTAAATTGATATAATAATTTTTCAGGAAAAATATTTTTTTTGGGTTCAGATTCCTTTAGGTTGAATTGAGACAAGAGTTTTAGTTTCTACAAAACGTGAAAGCTACTACTCAAATTTTCCTCTGGAAGGATGAATTTTACTGATAATGTTCATATTTTTAATAAGGTCATAAGAAAATACTACGTATTTTTTTGTAATCTATCTTCAATCACAATTATGTATGTCAACATTTTTATGGCATCTTTTATTATTGACGCAATATATTTTTCGAGTATCATCTGTAATACGAGTACACATAGGTAATTGTATATTAATAGTACGTCAATAGCACTCATATATTTATCGACAGCTTAGCAACCAAAAACCTGATGTCATTGTTTATGCGTTATTACAAGGAGTACCGTATGTTATCGTTTTTAATATTTTCAACCAAAAAATATTTCAAAACATAGGATTTTGGCGTTTATGAAAAAAATATTGGATATTATAATTGAGAAATTCTGAAGATTGACATGTTACTTGATAAAATAAAAAGAATATTACGCTTTTTCAAATTTTGACTTTTAACAATTTTTTTGTATCGGCAACACAACACATAAATTGAATATTAATCAGAATAAAAGTTAGTAGCCAGGATTGGGATTGTTGGATATATAAATTATCAGGGTGTATTTGTTTCAGAAAAAACAATGAAAAGTAAATAATGATTTGAAATAAAAAAACAACATTTTAAATAATAATAATTCCTCCAAAAGAATAACTCCTCAGAATCAGAATATGCCATAAGAATATTGCCATAAGAGTCAATTCTTGTTGACGAAGTCTTTACATAAAAATAAAATATAAATACAGAAGCAACATTAGTAAGACAATTAATGGACCAAACTAACCAATACTATAATTCAATTAAACTCAAATAGAATAGATGGTACAATAATAAAAAATATATTTTCCCCTCCAACCCTCTTTCTCTTACAGTATATTCTATTAAATTTTTATGGAGAAAATCAATCCTACCTCATAGAAAACACGAAAGGACATTCATCATACAGTTTTCAAAATACGGTGGCACAATATTTATACATATAAATATTTGACGATCCATCTCCCTATTTCTATTTTCTTATCTTATCAGACATTTTTTCTGAGCTACAGTCATTAGCCCTGTGACGTACAGGGTATCTGGGTTTATTGAATGATCAAAACAAACTCAAATATTTACAATAATGAAACAATTCGAACAGTTGCATTATACATTTGAAACAATAAAAACATTTAATAGTTGAAAGACAAACTACTGTGCAAAACATATAAAATATATTTCAGTATGATCAATTGACTGTACTGAATGTTGTGGACTCTTTTCTAATTAAACGTGCTGCATTTTCTTCAGTCATTGAACGAGTTCATTGTGCTCATTATTGATTGCCATATAGGGTTTATGGGTATTAAAAGATATAACGTCTATTTAATACCAATATATAATCGTTTTTGGCAGTTTGTAACTCTGGACCAACAAATGATTGAAGTTTGACTTTAGCGCCAAATGAAAATTCATTACAAACATTTTGCTAATGTTCCTTATTTCAAAGAGATACGGTCCAAACTCGCGTTCATCATAATATTGGTATCGCATTCTTCTTCAGAAAGCTTCAAAGTGAACAACATATTCAAGTATTCGGTCTGTGGTATGGATAATTCTGAATACCAAATACCCAAACACTAATGAAATGAGAGATCATTGGGTTCTAATGTCCTATGCCTTGAAAAGGCTACGTGAATGAATGCTTTGGAGTTTTTTGCCGCTTGTCATTTAACCAAACGAATAGTGTTATAAACATGATTTGTCAGGTTATGAGTATGCTTCTTTGCGCTGAACTAATATCTGTTTGTTGTGTCAGGCAAGAGTACTCCTGAATGACGTGTCATCCTAAGTTATGCCGAAAGGATATATGATTCGGCAAATCTGCACCCACTCAGTAACACTAACGAAACCTTCGCGACACCGGGCATTTTTTCATCGTAGAAAACCTTGTCACGTAACGCGTGTCTCAGGACCACGTAGTACCCAAAGATTCCGACCCTGAGTTACAGAAGAGATGGACGTCGATAAAACGCCATCAAGAGCTTACAAGTTCTTCAAAATAACATTGGATTGGAAGCTTCTTAGTTTTTCTTCAATTGATCATGTAAATAAAGCTAGGAGGCAAGATGGTGCAGCCAGGAAGTGAGTTATCGCAACCTCGAGAGTACGATATCTTCTGAATCTACCTTGCACAAAACTCTTGAGCAACAGAAGGAAAATCTTCATCAGAAGGACACACTATTGTAAATATTCCAGCTCAAACGGTGATTCACCAAAACCAGATGAGAAAAAACTCTACACTGCTGAATCTATTGTGTACTGAACTCAAATGATGGACCGGTGTCGAATGGTTTATCAGTTGATTTTGGGGCATAAAAAGAGAATATTGAAATACCGTATTATTGTTTTCCTGCCTTCCGAATGTTGGACAGCACATATTGTAACGTCAGGTTGCTAAGGTAATTGGGTTTAAAATCTTGTAATATGAACATCCGACAACTTCAATATCCACTAATTAACCGGAAACTATTCAGTATGTCATTAGGACTGCCTAAGAGAATTTTCCAGAAGATGGTCAAATGGTGAGAGCTGCACCTTCATACCTCGATGACCACAGGTAACTTGAGAGGATCAGGGGAGGATCTCATGGTGGAGTAAGTAACTTTCAGAAATGGAAGAGCGTTTTTTTGAAATGCGTCACTGGAGACCTATTTTCCAAGTCAAACATTTGTGTTGTCTACCTGATGAAGGTAAATGTGACCTCAAATAGATTTAGAAAACTATACCATGATCTGACAACCTTGGAGTGTTCTTCATAGGGAAATTCAGGCCCTGGTAGCAGACCACATACTCTGTACTGACCCCGCCGTGACTGGGTTAGATCTTCACCAAAGTAAGAAGCTGGATTTATTTTGTTCACTTTGAATAAGTGAGAGCCGAGCAATGAAAGTCAGACGGTGACGGGTATTTGCTAATTTTTCATATTAATAAGTGAGCAGGCCATCCGAGTTCGGAGCAGAAAAAGTACAATATGCATCAAGAGATTAAGATTAAGAAAAACCTGAAACCCGAAACCGGTCGTATAAATAAAATTTACCAGTGGTATTTAGACAAAAGTGTTTTTATTTATTTCATTTAGGTGAAATTATGAATACACTGAGCAGTTACTTGATGAAAATTAACAACACTATCCATGATAATAATTTATAAAACTTTCACAATACATTTCAGTTAGGACGTGATTCGCTACATGGCAGCATCACCAGTCTAACTGATGAAGCTACCGTTTAGCAAAAAGCGTCTTAAATCAAATTTATTGTGAAAGTTGCATAAGTTATTATCAGGAGTATTATATGTTAATATGAAACTTCACTTGATTGTAATTAAGCATATCACATTTTCAAAATCATTCTAATATCTAATATAATGAAATACCAATCAACGTTACTGGTCCCACTAGAAACGTAAGGTATATGTATACATTCCTGGAGCACTTTTAAATAGTCCAAACATAAACTTTATATGAATAGTGTATATCAACAGAGATTCATTCCATTAGAAGTTTGAGATTAAGGAGCGAAGATATCAAGAAATATTTTGAATGAAATTTTTATATATCAGAATTAATTCAATGAAAAGGGTAATTTAAAGTTAGGTTAATTAAATGGAATGAGATATATTGCTTTCCATATTCGGATACCATCAGAATAGTACTTTTATAAAATATAGGAGTGCAGGGGTATATACCGCGCGGTTCAGAATTTATGACGAAAATAACGTCTAAATTTGATTTATTCAACCGTCCCCATTAAAAAAAAGATTCATTTGAAGAGTCTGTTTTGCAATGAAGATTTTTTTCAAATATTGTTTTTCATTATCGAATAATAATTTGATGACAATCTTTTTTTATTGGCGAGTGAATCGAAACTCGAAAACTATTTTGTGCATATTTTATTCTAGATGTGAAAATGCCGTTATGAAAATGTACATATGTAAATACCAGGTGGTTCGAAAGTTACAAAAAACAGACCTGAAGAACATAGTATCGTCAACATTGAACTTCTCCAGAAATTAGAGCGCCTTAAGGTTTTTCCTGTAGTGTTTGTTTTGATTAAAAAAACTTTTCCAGCAAAAACTTAAAGAAATTCCAAAGTGAAATGAATTAAAAAGATAGATAGATCTTCAGATGATAAATCCTTTTGGGAATATGAAAATAAAACAAAATTATGTAATCAAAATTTGTTCAAGAATAACGTAAAAATTGTTAATGATTATAAAAAATCAAACATCTTAAAAACCCTCATAGGGAAGTCATTTATGACGTTCATAATACATAATACGAAAATAAGAATGTGGAATCTATTTCCCTTAAAAAATTTGAAAAAAAAGACTGTTTTCAAAATGTCCCACTATTTCATTCTCAATCTATTCTGAAAAGAATACCTTTGTCATAAAATGGTGTTCGAAATTTGTTTTGTGTTGGTAAAATCAATCGAATCGCTAGATATTTACTCACGCAACTACATATTTTCAAAAAAAGCTTTTTACCGGGAAATCAAATATAATTGACAAAGAAAAAACATTTTAAAAATAACTTCTTTGAAAATGGAGAGGATTGTATGCATCACATTTTTGACATAATTTCGGAACCGTTCGGTTATATTTTTTTAAATATTTTCCTGACGGAAGTTGAATATGGAAATATGGATATATCATTCCATTTAAAAAATCTAAATTTGATATGCAATCCTTCTTGGGGGTATTCGAATTGTATTTCAAAAAAGCCCAATGCGATGATATTTGAAACTTTTATACGAAATATTTTTTGATAACTTCACCTCTTCGTCTCAAACTTCTGATGAAAGCACGAATTAACACACACACACTGTATGTATATAATATTGAAAATGTGTTTCAATGTGTCTATTTTGAGAACCTGGGTAACATGATCCATTTCCTTTTATAAATCACTATTCTGACTAATATATAATTTAAGTTATTACGGATTTGTAAAAAATTGGAACATGGAAAACTCACTCGCAGCTCGAATTTTCCCACTGGCTATTTCGACACCGTTTTTATCTAAGACGATACAAGTATAGTTAGCAATGTCATTGTCAGAGGCCTCATTTACAGTCAGCGTATGCACATGCTTAGACGCATCCCATTTCGATGTTATCCTGTCGTTCGTCGTTACCTCTTTGCCATCTTTCTTCCTGAAAAAAAAAAATTTCAAATATTACAATTTTCGAAGAAAATTTCAAATATACGGCCATATATTACGCCCCGTATATTTGTGATGAACAATTAACTCTTGTTAACCTAATTGACGAAGCATTGAAATAAACATTCATCATACACATCAGAAAATGATGGATAAACAGGAAACTAACATTGCTGTTATTCAAGGGATAATAGAAGGTTAACCACATTTTTCACTTTTGGTACATCGAATTCAACAAAATAACAAAATTTTAATAAGATCTTGATACCTGTGGTTGAAAAAGTGTATACCGCGAATGAAAATAAAATACAAAACGGATAGCGGATCATTATCCTCAATAGCACGCATTTTGGTTAAGATTTGTCTTATCTTCCCTTGGACAATGTTCAGGTCCATCTCCCGAATTTTTCTAAAAAGGCGCGTCCACAATATTTGTTCATTTTAAGTTTCCACTCGTCATCAGTATCTGATAATTTCATCATAGGGACGTTATAAACTTACTTTTATAGTCCCAATATTAAAATCTTCAAGGTGGTGGCACAAATCACAAAAGTTTTTTGATTATTGTATTCTATTGTATGTTATAAACATATTTTTGAAACTCCCTGTTTTGCATATTATATGACGTAGTTCAATTAAGACA
Organism: Leptinotarsa texana; assembly: GCA_015342105.1. Classification (NCBI taxonomy): domain Eukaryota; kingdom Metazoa; phylum Arthropoda; class Insecta; order Coleoptera; family Chrysomelidae; genus Leptinotarsa; species Leptinotarsa texana. Next base: position 6,170 of record WOGN01003650.1, read on the forward strand.
CCAGCCACTTATTGAGTAAACACCATCAAGACAAGTGTTTTTTTTAGAAAATTGAAACAAATATAGCTCAAAAGCGGGTTGACATAAAAAATTATAACTTAATATATTTCTCAGTTTAAATAAATTGTTATTCTAGCAACGTTTCATGAAAATCTGAGATGGTGGATTTGAAATTTTAAGTCAAGAGTGTTGCATTGACATAGAATGAACCCTTTGAACGAAAGTTATTTTTTGTGAAGAAAAATTTTTAATTGACCTGCCTTGTGTATTTTTACTTTTCACTATCTAAAAAATATGAAGATTGTAATGGAGAACATTATACACGTGTAGAAAGGGCAAACATAAAATAAGTTACACAAAAATAAGTTACTGCGTCTTCACAAATGGACAACATTTAAGTCTATATGCAGCTCTTCCTTTGCTGATTATTTTTATTCTTCAAATTTTTTATTTTAAAATGGTCTGTCACGCAAACCAAATTCTACGCGGGCAACAACTAGGATACTATAACAGAAAAAGATAATACTAACAGAGGGAGAGACAGTTGAAGAGTTTACAAACTAGGGCAGAAAACTTCGTACAAACTAATCGAGAATAGTATCTATCTTGTTCGAAGAGTAGAAAAAATTTTGATCAGATTCATGTTTGGATTGAAACAAATAAACTATTGTGTCAGTCAATGTGATGTTGGGAAACCAAAATCATTGGTACGGTACAGTAAATAGGTGAAACAGAAACATAAAGAATATCGGAAAAATAAACCTGGAAATATAAAAGAGAAAATCTATATAAAGGAAATTTCTAAGAAAAGACCTCAAAAACTGCTTCAACAAATCCAAGAATGAGCTCTGATGAAATATTCTCCAATATACAGGGTACCCAGTAAAAAAAATTAAGGCCAAGGTGTAAACATTCGTCCCTATTTTCACTCAAAACTCACTCAAAAAGTTTCTTATGCTATGCGATTATACCGGGCGGTTCGAGTGAGTCATACCATAAATTTTATTGACAATGTTATTCTACTTAGTTAGAAGAACATTCTGAAAGATTCTGTTATTTCATTTTTTAAGTCATTAAAAAAACGAATGTTATTTTAGGGATTCCACCTTGTAATTTTATAGGAAACCTGGGCCCGAATCAGTACTATCGAATCAGTTTAAACCTAGTTAATGATGCAAACTCTTTTGTAGATTATTTTCATATGAGGGTTTTCCATAATTTTAATAAAAGTCCTTATGTTATCAAGATTGAGTCTCCTGAACAAATTCAGAGTTCCTCCTTTCTCCCGGAAGGGTTGGTCACCTGAAGATCCATTGATTTGTTGATGTTTTTGCTGGAGAAGTTCAATCACGTTACCTATACAACCCCTTATTTTAGAAAAATGCATTCAACTAAAAATAACATCTTGAATGAAATAGAGTTCCATTTCAAAAAATTAAGAAATGTTTTTTTCAGATTTGATTCACCCAGCATTAGGAAAAAAATTGTGATCAAATAATTATTCAATAATGGAAATAATTTAAAATACCTCATAAAAGAAAATTATAATGGATTTCCTAGAGGAAGCATAGTCGTTCATCATATCTGGTGTTGTACAAAACGGGTTCGGTATGCAACCCTTCGTGCTGATTACAAGAGTTATTTTTAGATCTATGGAAAGCTGTAATTTAACTTAGGAATAATTACATTTTTTCATTTTATATGCCCATCAATTCGGCACGAAACTGAAGGGTTTGTTGTGAAGGCAAGTTCACCAGTGATATCGAGATAGAGCCAAAATCGGTACCAAATGGTGGGCTAAGATAGTTTTATTATTTCTTTCCTATTGACTGGAAAGAGACTGTGGCCAAGATATTTATTTCCTACGGGTAAGGAACATTATTATAGGGTATTCTTATAAAAATCTAGAAAGTATAAAGTATTGGGAGATGAACAATAGATATCACACAATAGATATCACAGGAATTGCAACTTGTATCGAAATTTTTACAATAGATCGTGACAGACGTCTCGAATGTAATTAATGTTTGTTCTTGCGGAATTTAAGTAGAACATTATTATATTTCTAGTGTTATGGCAAGGATCGTAGAAAGGGATTTTCGATAAGAGATATAGACCATCAATATTGTTATGCAACAGATTACATAAGAACTAGCAAACTTGGAAAACTTTGTCCTTCCATATAAATTATTTGATAAGGGCAGCGGTTCTCAAACTTTTTTGTGACGGAACCCTTTTTGAAAGCGAAAGACTCATACATAATAAGTATAATACTAGAAGATATTAAAAAAGAAAAAACTAACCAATGGGAGCTACGAAACTGTTTTTTATTTTTCATTTGTGTCTGATGACATTTCTAAAAGAGATTCATACATCTCGTTTGACAGTTTGGGGCTTTTGCAAGTAGGTTAAAAAAGGCCTGTGAATTCATTGATTCAGTTTCATTTTTGAATTCTGTTCTTCGGGAAAATACTCCTCAAAAGATATGCGCATCGAAGTGAGATATTGAACCAAATCGTCACCTTGAAACATTTTTGAACCGTTATCGCTAACAAATTCATTGAGTGACATAAAACTTTTTATTTCTCTCTTAGCAATGCAAATAATCCAACAACCTAATTTTTTTTGAAAGCAGTTGATTTGTCACAGGCCTGAAACACTGTTGTCTGTTTACCTTGCAATGATAAATTTAATTTGTTCAGTTTTTTAAAGATATCCGCCATAAAAGACAGTCGGACAACCTACCAACGGTCTTTTAAATTGAAATAATTATCCGAAAAAAACATTTTTAACTCGGCTCTAAGTTCAAATAGCCTTGTTGAAGTTTTATCCCTAGACAGCCATCGCACTTCTGTATGGAGTATCAGTGTTTCATAACATAACTAATTTTGTTTGACGGCATTTGCTTTATCGCAAGTGCTTGTCTATGCACAATATAATGGCAGGAATTACAATTAGGTGCTTTATTTTTCATTCGTGACACTACTCATGCTGTTTTACCCGTTATCGTCTTGGCTCCATCTGTACAATGCAATCGTTCCAACTGAGAATATTTCCTTCAAAAAATATATTCATTTTATTAAAAATATCTTCTCAGCGATAACCACATAGGTATCTCGAAGTCCGCAGAACACACTTAAAGTATGACTGGATTAGGGTATTAAATATTATGCGATATCAAAAAAAAATCGTAATTTTATTTTCTGGAAGAAACACGCTAATCACCTAGTGATATGAAATATACTTTAAGGCCTATGTCATACCTGCCGCTTCGAAGGTGTGCGATTACAAACATCGTGACACGAGGTTTTATATATTAGAAGAAAGAAGATGTTACTGACTTTATATCATATGGAAAAAATATGTTACGTAAATAACAGGAATTACTTTTTATAATGCTGATTTGTTCAATATAAAATTTGATGAATATATACCAAAACTAATTAAAATTTATAGGTGTGCAAACTTTCATAAAGTTATTATTGTTTAGAATGTATCATAATAATTTACAAAACTGATAAGGATTTTAAAAGAGCATCAAAGTAGAGTAACTTTACTACAGCTCATCATACTTTGTCCGCAATAGTCTTCAATCTCCTCAATCTTACTCGGAATTGATTGATGCAACTACTTTTTCCTTATTTTTAGTATTTTAATATCAACAAATTACAAAAAGGATTTGAAGCTTAAATAACGTTTACTTTTATATGCGAGCGCTTTCGATAGCAGGCTGTGCTATCATCTTCAAGGTTCAACTTGAGTATATCGAGAAATTGAATTATACTCGACAGACATTTATGCCAGATACCTTATAGAGATTAGTCACGCAGATGTTTCTCGTTCATCCAGCAGCAGGACCATGCTGAAATTATTCGAATAGATCACCTACAGATCAGTTTTGAGGTATTACCTTTCATCAGTGCAGGAAAAGTCCGACCCAAACAGCAAAGTGCCTGGGGCTCGATTAATTTCAAGGCGGCTAAACTGCATGTGTGAAACATTTATCTAAAAGAAGGATTTTTAACTGAACTGCATTGATGAGAGGTAAAAACTCGAAAGAGGTATGTAGGTGATCTGCTCGAATAATTTCAGCATAGTCCTGTTGCTGGGTGAACGAGAAACATTTGCCATCTGTAAGGTATCTTTCAATATCCAGCGTCCTATTAACCGGGAAAGTAGTTGTTTTCCGGCAAGTAGTTATAAGAACCTACTGTGTACGTTGTTGGGAAAGATGAATATTTCGAGTAAACGTTTTGATCTGTAAACACATATGTGAATAAATATTATTTATTTCCAATCAGTCAATGGTGGAAACAACAATACAAGTCTACGTACCTTGTGAACCATTTTTCACAAATACAACCACCAATATAATTTTTTTTCAATAAAAATATTATTTTTAAGCAAAGCCCAACGATCACTTTGTACAAACTTCCCGAAATCGGTCTGTACGTATTCCCGTTCCTATAACTGAAAATCGATTCCAGCCGTTATATCGCCAAAAGCATATGCAGAAAATACTTCTGTGAAGATTCCTATACTGATACCTGTTGGAAATAATCCAACGCCCTTCGTGGTATTAGCTAGGGGAAACTTTTCTGATAGGTGTCATTCCATTAATCTAAAGTGTAGATAAGTCGAGATTGGCCTGAACAAATTATTTTTTTAGTTAATTTGACAACTTTCTATTTGAAGAAAATGAAATATTTTATTGCAAGTTTAAAAAATGCCCGATCTTAATCACAAAAGTTTTTAACAAACACTTACTGAAAAATGAGGAGCAAAGAATTCAATTTTATATCTAATAAAGACTATTTGCATAGTAACATCAACATTATTGTTCATTACTGTCGTCGTCATTGAATTCATAGGTATGGATTGTAGGGCAATAATTAGTACAGCTGTAACCACTGCATTCCAAGCAAGCTACAGTGCAATTGAATCAACTTTTCAGGCATCTACAAGATACTCCGCATCCATAACTTCATTCTTCTGATGATATTTCTCTTTCAAGTCATGTTTGAATTTGCAGATATACTCTTTTGAAGTGTCCAAAAGCGTCATCTGCAATAGATGACAAAGCGTGTATGTAGTACACGCGTTAAAATATAATTACCTAATATATTTGAATTAATTTTTAAATTGCAGCAGTTTGTAAGTCCAGCTGTTTCTCGAAATTTTTTTCAAACATGTTTTTGCCACACTGAAAAAAAGCTGAAGTTCTGTCACAGCCAGTGAATGCGTGTAAAAATAGAATATGATATTTACATTGGGAGAAGCGAACATCACTAGCAACCTTGATAGTCGGGAACATCGAAGAAAGGTTGGAGATTTGTTTGTTTTCCATATATAACTTTCACGGGAGGTGTTCAAGTGAATTGGCACATATGTGGCTGCTCATCGTTTTGAGGTTCGACTCAGTATACCTCGAACTTCACTCTTTAAGAACTCTTTCATCTGGAGGACTGCGTTTGCATTAGAATTGAATAAAAACTTAAGATTTATCATGAAAATTTTCAGAGCTTGAATGTGAATTTGGGGTTATAAATAATGGGGTCAATGGAAGGTCAAATGAAATATTCATTTTCCTTTTTTATGACATGCTGGACACATTTCATTCATTCACCACTCTCTTTTACTTCATTACCATGCGTTTGTATATTTCTTAGTATGGAATCATTATATATGTTGGAGATTGATAATATTTTCTTTTCTTTTTTACAGCAACACAAATCATATTGAATTCACATTGATAGGGGGAAGACGTAGAATAGTATGACCATGGGCTTCGCATATCTTGTCAATAACATATTCTTTATTAAAGTTTTCTTTCTTTATAGTTTCCAATAACACTTTTTTCGCAATCTTCTTCGGAATTTCCATGTTTTAACTTTCGATTTATTAAAAAAAGCCTTCTTTCTTTGTTCTACTAGTGGCAATTTTGTTATGTAGACGGGAATGGTAAGCCGCATTGTCCATAAGAGTAACAGTATTTGAGGAAAGATTTGGCAGCAGTTGTTCATTAAACTACTTTCCAAAAAGACTGGCGGTCATATCTACATAGATGATTGTTTTACATTTTTAGCTGACAGTAAAAGAGCATTAGGAACAAAATCTTTATTACTGACTGCGTGTAGAATGACAACTCGTTTATCGCGAGGACAAGGTACATTAACAGCACTTATTGTCCATTTCATTATCAGAAACATCACGAAAACGTATTGTTACAATTTAGAAAAACACGATACTAATGCAAGCCAACGCAGGATAAACTAATGTTGTAAATGTAAACAGGAAATGTAAACAGATGTATTCAGTGGACACGACATTTTTTGACCATCAATCGGAAGTGCCCCGATCTGATGTAGAAAATAATATAATATATATCTTTGATGAAATGTTGAGTTTCACTTAATAATTCATGACAAAATTATAAATTAGTTTTTAATGTTTATACCCGTGCTACTAGCAAAACCTGTTACGAATACAAGAACCAGAAACCCTTCAACGTACTGTAGTGAATCTGAAGCCGGCTCTGACCGTTATCTCAGACACCAAACATATGACTCACCGCGAAAGGAATGCGATCGACGAATCGCTACGAAAAGAATAGATGAGTACCGAAACCGCTAGAGGTATCTAGAACGTTCGTTACCAATATAAAAGGTCGGGTCCTCGCTCAGAGAGGGAGTCTGTGTCTATAAAGTGAATCGTGCATTTAAAGAAAGAATTCTAACTGTGAAGATAAATTAGGCGTTAGTTGCTAAGTGTTGTATATAAATTACTTGTGACAGCGAAATATTATTAAAAATAAATTTGTTTAAGACACTTAATTCTTTAATTCGTTATAATACTACCAAATTGGTTTCAGTGAAATTTGTCTTACCCTTGTTTATTGTTTCATTGTGTAATGTCCATTGAATTTTGTACTTTGACTTCACTTTAATGAAATTAATAAAAACACCTTTGTCTAATTACGACCCGTTTCGGGTTTGACTCCATTATCAAGTATAAAACTGAGATGAGAAGTTTAAAAACTTGGTTTTATCAGAAGTAAGGACAGAAATTTGATAGACAGGTAGTTGGGCAAACCAGGATGCCAACTTTAAAATTCACCACTGAAAAGTGTAGTGGTTGTCAAACTCAAGAGAGGAGACCTACATAAATCGAATTGCTCATTTAGGGGTATATATTTCTGGTTTTCAATTGACTTGTTAATTATCACGTATGTGTAGGATTTTGAGGTTGAAGGTGTGTTTTTATTCAATTCATTAAAGTGATCATGAATTACCACAAAATAAACAAGTCATCAATCACACATATATTGACTTCACTAATAAAATTTATTATTATTATTATTATTATTAGTGAAAAACATGTCTGGATACAGTTTCTGGACTGTTTGATTGGGGATGCTATATTAAAAAATGGACTTATGTTTAAACTACTTACGTTTAAATAATGTTCCCACAATGTTTCTCATAGAGTCGGAATCGTATAAGGGTTTTAGTAGTGCCAATCAACACACAAACCATAAAATTTCGATTTAAAAACTGACTCTTTTCAGCCAGTAGAAATTAATTCAAATGGGCGAATTTAATTGCACAAGATATATGATTCTCTGTTCATCACCTCACAATAATTATTCGATGGAGAATAATGAAATTTGTAAAACAAAAAAGTTTTTAGTATGACTGCTCTCAAAAACTAAATATTGGCTTCTTTTCAAATTTCTCTATTACATATTTGTAATTATAGTTATATTTAAAACAGGATATTTATAGATGGTTGAGGTATGTGAGGTGTAGCTTGGTTAATTTTTACTTTAGAAATACTTAAGTTTCTAGGGATCGGATGGAATTTCTTATTACAATAAAACCTACCTTAAACGCATGAAATTCAAAGAACACGTTTGCCCAATTATGTGTCATTATGCTGAAAATATTACTGTTCCTTAATGCCAGAGACAACAATACATTTGTTAATCTCGAAATACGAGAGACAGGACAGTTTTTTTGTTCTGGTGTGGAAAAAGTGTTTTAAATATACATTTTACGCGAGAATTTACAATTCTATTCATCAAGGACAAACAGATATTTCATTGATTATGCAACAAATCAAAGCGATAATAAATCTCTCAAAGTGTGACCCACTCTTGTTCACCCAAAATTAGGGAGTTATTTTACCAATATGGGTTTTCCGTTAGAATCAAGTTTGGCTGTATTGGTGTAATATGGAATTTGATAGTACTAAGATAAACACACTGACAACTGTTTTCGAGAAATGAGCTGAGGAGAATCAAAATGGTACCTCTCAAACCATAATGACCCAATTTTTCAATGAGTATATCATGTGTTACACAATCAAAAGTTATGTTCAAATTACATAAAGTCAAAGAAGTTTATTTGCTTTGATCAAGACCCTCCACTATGTCATTCACGATTTTGTAAGCAGCCTGAGTTGTGGATTTGTGTTTTCGAAATTTCGAAAATTTGAGTGTCTGGAAAAATGCCTTCCTTGAATATTTGGTTAATAAGATTGGTTCTGTATCTGTAGAGTAGGAAAAGTGAGTGTAAGCCCACGCACTTAGGCCACATGTGACCCATTGTACATCCTACCGAGGAGTTGTCCTCCTAGGTCATCATCCATCCTGTCTTTTCCAGGAAGGTGGACAGGTCGCTGGGAGACATCTCCTTTATATCGGCAGGTGTAGGCCAAGACTCGCCGAACGCAGACTCTCTTATTGACGATAACTCCGGACACTCGCATAGGACATGCCTGACAGTCTCATCTTCCTGTTCACACATCCTGCATAGAGGTGTGTCC
>WOGN01003651.1:0-14994 GCA_015342105.1 Leptinotarsa texana
GGAGGTCATTTTGAACACTTTATTCGTTAACGGTGTTGTCATTGATATTACTTTTGTTGATTTCCCCAATAAAATGAACGACATACAATTTTCTATTTTTTCTTAAATGAAATATTCAACATTCAAAATCTCAATAACGAATCAACCAATTTCGTGAAAATCACATAAGTAATAGATTTGAGTAATAAATTTGAGAAATCGAATAATGCTGGGTGTAACGCAATCATAAACAATCGATGTGTTCGGGAGTCGATGAGGAGATTATTAAACCAGAAGCGTGTAACAGAAATTTTGACCCCATTTTTCACCGTCTGCCTTTTTCAGGGGACATATTTACAGCCCAAGCAACAGTATTATGATGAAAAGTGAAATGAAAATTTCTATGTATTTTAGCACTTTTATTTGTAACTAACGTTACTGCAGTTTCGTCCTATATGGAAATTCTCAAACTTATACAATAGACTAACAAAGATACATTACATTCGCCAATATATACCATTCAGGTACTTGATTGAGTACCTAAATTTATAGTTCACAATGCGGATGTACCAATTTAAAAACCGGAGAGTAAATTGAATCGATTTGATCATTTAACAGGTTGCACCCGCAATGTTTATACTTGTGAATTTCCAAGAATTCTAAATAATTGAGTTTGCAACCCTTCCTTGCACAGTGAAGAATTTCCGTATCGTTCAGATTCGGAAACTTGTGGTTGCATGCCAAGGAATGGTTTGAAAACGTCGAATCATTTTTTCCTAGTCTGAAGGACCTTTCATGTTCAGCATACCGTTTTTGTAAATTTCGCCACATTGTCCCACATAAACACTATTACACTCCGGACACTTGAGCTTATAAACTCCATATTTCTCCAACTTATTCATCCTAACTTTGGCATTGAAAAGGAAATGAGATAACCTGGTATGTGGTCTAAATGTCACTTCCACATTGTTTTTTCTGAAGAAATCCGCAATTATCTCTGTTCTTTTTCCAAAATATGTTAGTGTTACCTTTTTCTTGATTTCTGGTTGTTTGACCTGAAGATATATTAATCTGTAAGTGAATTTCCGGCTTTGTTTCCTGACTAATTTCTGGATAGTATTATTATGACCTATCTGTGTAATTATATCAATTTCCCTTGCTAGATTGTTAGCAGACAAAGGCAGTGAGAATGCTCTGTGCACCATTGATTTGTAGGCTGCTACTTTATGACTGTCTGGATGGAAAGAATTGCTTGGGATGGTGATGTCTGTTTTCTGAAAACATGGAACTCTTTATTCTGAATGTGTGTAATGACCAGGTCTAGGAAATTTATCTGTTTCTCTATTTCTGTTTCGAGTGGGAACTGAATGTTGCTATTGAGAATGAATGTCATAAATTGATTCAGCTGTCGTGCAGTACCTCTGAAACAGGCTAGAACATCGTCTACATATCTGTACGAACAAATACTTTGTTTTTTACCCAGGTCTGAATTTACTATAATTGGTCTCCAAATTGTTTATAAACATGTCTGCTAAAAGTGGACTAAGGGGTGAGCCCATTGGTAAATCTGAATCCTGTTTATAAAATTAGTTGTTGAACTGTAGGTAGCTCTGATTTAGCCACACATAGAAAGCTGTTGAAACTTCAAAGGAAATGATATGGTCTACTTTGGCTTGATCTAATTTGTCTAAAATGAGTGGCATTGTACGGTATGTTGGAGAACATACTCATTACATCGAATGAAACTAAAATTGAATTATGTGGCGTGGTTCGGTTCCTTATGTTTTCTATTAAAGTCAGTGAATTTTTAATGCTGTGAGGTGAGACGTAATTGGTAATATTTTGTTTGTTAAGATGTATTCCTAGTTCTTTTACCGGATCATTTATATACGAAACTACCGGTCTTATGGGGTTATCCTCTTTATGTGTTTTTATCAGGCCATATAGTTTAGGGCAAAAGGGGCTTATGTCGGTGATTCTCCGTTTCTCTGATTCCCTAAAAATGATTTTAGTATCTTAGAGGACATTTTACAGTTCATTTTGACTATTATGCGTTTGATCTTTCTTGTGACAGTAAGATTTTAATTTCGAATGACTCGCCTGTTTCGGAGACACTACACGACAGCTGAATCAATTTATTACATTCATGAATAATCTCAATAGCAACATTCAGTTCATACTCGAAACAGAGATAGATAAACAGATACATTTCTTAGACCTGGCCATTACACACAATCAGAATAAATTTGAGTTCAATTCATGTACTCAATCAAACCCTGTAGGTACTCAATCAGTACCTACAGGGGTGGTATATAATGGCTAATGTAATGAATCTATTTTTTCGTTAAACAGCTGTCGCCCCCATACAAACGACAACTATCAGAAGTTGAGAAACTTGTGCGATCTAAGGACTAACGAGGTCTTACCTTTTAACGTGTGATTTCTAACACGGTTGAAGAATCATTCCAGCTTCAACCAGATAAATTATCTCGAGAAAAATATCTGGTCGAGGCAGGAATCGAAACCACGGCCTTCCGATCGTGAGTCGGGCGCACTACCACCGCGGCCAATTCCACAATCATTGGTAGTTTATTGTATAAGTTTGAAAATGTTCTTATAGGACGAAACTGCAGTAACGTTAGTTACAAATAAAAGTGGTAAAAAACATAAAAAGTTTCCTTTTTCTTTTCTTTATTTTATACTTCATTGTATTAACTATTGTTACGTTGTTCTTCTCTTATTGTAGAATTTTAAATAATTCGCTGAAGATGAACCTATATAGGATCGAAACATGTTCTGATTGATGGTTTTGCCGTTCTGATATCTGATGGAGATTTTAAATTGTGAAGACGACTTTGAGTTTTATTCTTTGCAAATCTGTACTCCACTTTGATATATAATGGACTTCTACCAGATGTTATTGTATATCAAATGAACACGTGTGGCGGTTTTCTGAACGTTACAGTGAAAATCTCACAATAGAGTATTACTTGAATTTTCAGCGGCCAATTCCATTACATTTCATAATAATAACCACTTATAAGTGCAAGTATGTTCTATAGATATTTTTACGAGAAGTGTTCAAGTAACTTGTTACATTTAATTTCACCAAGAACGGTTCATTTCAGAAATACGCGACGGACTGTGGCTGCTCATCGTTTTGAGGTTCATCTCAGTACACCTCGAACTTTCCTGTTTACTAACTCTTTCATTTGAAGAACGACGTTTATGAGAACGTCGGGATAAAGATGGGATTTTCCCATCTTCATCATCAAGAAAATTCCGAAAATGAAAGGAAAGTCATAAACCTGACCTATTCTAAAATATATGAATGTAAAAAATCAATTTATTTATTCAGTTTACACTCATTTGGAGAAAAGCTAATCAACGAAAAAATATTCAAATACAGTTTAACTGATACCAAAAGTTGAACCAAATTGATTAACCAAAACTTTCTCAGGACATCCCGTATAAACTCGTTATCGTAGAGGGAGTTGACCCGTCATAAGAGCAATATGTATGATAAATTCCCTTCGGAATTCATTTCAGATATATCTTTATTTGCATTTATATGGGCATTGCAACATTGTATTTTAATGACGGGGCTATTTTTAGAAACGACATACAGGTTTTCGGATTAACAACGTCCCAAACGCCGCACATAAATCTTCTCGCGCCGTACCGTGTCAACGAATTTCCCGTTACTTGTCACTGTTTCGGGAAATACCGATCTCACCCACTGTTTTCACACTTCGCCAGAATGGCATCGTCACGCAAGGTAATATTTCGTTTTGGTGTAGTCGAAAATAGTCTTGGCGATGTCTTCAGACAGTTTGTTCATCACAGTCTTCCGCAAAGGTCTCTTCTGGGGCCATTATATACTAGGTCCACATACAAAAATGTAAAACTTGCAAAAAACAACTACTTTGATGAAATGAATGATAACACTTTTGACTGATTTCAATTTTACTACCGGTTGCGGGTTTCACCCCATTATCAAATATAAAAAGTAACTAATACATTTGAAATTTGAAAAAATGGTTATATAAGGCAGGGGTTCCCAATTTTTTCAGTCTCGGAACCCTATCTGTATCTGTAGAGTAGGGACTGTGAGTGTAAGCTCACGCACTTAGGACACATGTGACCCATTGTACATCCTTCCGAAGAGTTGTCCTTCTAGGTCATCTTCCATTCTACCATTTCCAGGAAGGTGGACAGGTCGCTGGGAGACATCTCCCTTATATCGGCAGGTGTAGGCCAAGACTCGCCGAACACACACTCTCTTATTGACGATAACTCCGGGCACTCGCACAGAACATGCCTGACAGTCTCATCTTCCTGTTCACACACTACATAGAGGTGTCTCCACCAGTCCCATAATATGGAGGTGTTTCCTTAGTTGACAGTAACCAGTCAGAAATCCTACTGTTAGGCGTAGATTTTTCCTGGTCATTATCAAATATTTCTTCGGCGCCAGCTTCCCAGGGTCATCCAAGGTGATCCTGGCAAGATTGCATCCTTTGGTTTCGTCCCATCTCTTTAAGGATTGAGCATGGTTGTAACACTTGACTAGTTCCGCAATTGTCGAAGTCATCAGGCCGTGAGTGCCACTGGGTCCAAAAATTCTTTGTCCAGCCGCTTCCTTATCTAAAAAGTCGGCAATGCGATTACCTTCACTCCTGTCGTTCCCTTCAATCCACCTCAGGATAATGTTAGCATCTACCGAGGCTTTGGCTGAATCTTGGTGACACTAGTACTAGGCATGAGGTTTTACGTTGTCTGTTCAAGGCTAAATAGGGCTTGTCTGCTGTCACTGCAGATTGTTATGTTTTTGCCAGAAATTTCTTTTTTGGTTAATTCTGGCGATTGAGATACCAGCCAGTTCTAGGATTTCTTCCCATTCTCCACTTAATTCTTAGGCTTAGTGATCTGGAATACACTCCACACCCTGCGCCTTTTTTGGTTTCTGAGCAGTCTGTGTAGATTCGTATTGCATTTATATCATCTGACTCTACCAACCATCACTAGATATTTCAGTATTTTTGGGTGCAGGTTATCAAGAGAATGTCTCCTGGCTGGTAGAAGCAGGTAGCACCCAGTATCCATGAACAGTCGCTTCTCTGAAATACGTAATAGAAGATCTACGAACCAATCTGCACATTTGTATTGTTTACCTAGCTCACTGAGGCAGTCGCAGACCAACCATCGAATAGTTTTTCGCTAGATTGAGGAAATGCACCGTGGGCTGTCAACTTGACAGTCTGCTATCTTGCAGAAACAAACGAAATTGTTGAAAACTCATTTGTGTTTGTCCTTTATTCAAACTGTTATAGAGGCAAACGTGTTTCCTTTGTATGCTCGCTATATCCCCTGGCATAACGTCTTTAAATATTTCTGAGGGAATATGAGAAATCCAAAGTGTACCTTACATGATCGCAGTCTATTCTAGAAATCATGGAGATAATATAGGCTGTTAACAACAAAATTACTGACGAATATTCCATAACATAAAAAATCAATTCGTGAACTGGTGGGTAGTGAGTTGAACAATCTCTAAATTTCATGAAATAAGCAAATGTAATTTTAAATGAATCTTTGCAGATTCCCCAAAAAACAATGTGAAACTGCTATTTACTCAGAAACGGCTGGTCCAAGTTCAAAAAAATATCGAGTGTTGGAAAGAGGATAATTGATAGACGTATAAAATGAAGTATCACTAGTTTCACTAAATAGTTTCAATAAAAAGAATGATTGCGAGGCTTCAATAGTCGCAGACAGGATGGGGGCCTCTTCATGTCCGCAATGTATATTTTTTTTCCAAAACGCGACCACTAACAAATTAGATTAGATCATTCCTTCCAAGTGTGGAGGAGAAACGCTTTGGAATATTGAATCTCAAGGTATCAACTAATTCATAGGTGGCAGTATTGGCAAATATTGAAGACATTAATACAAAGGTATTTGGTTCATCTGACAAAATGTCAGCAAGGCACTCTGAATTACACAAAATAAAATCCCTAAAAATAATCTAATCCTAATAATAAATTGCTATTTCTAAGAGTTGGCCAGAAAGTATCCTACAGAAAATTGTTATATTGAATTATGAAGTGAAAATGAAGCACATTCTGAACAACCCACATAATACACGCAAATCAAATCAAAAGCACACATTTGTTTGAAAGTGACAATGTTTTATGACGAATTTCACTAGTTTGGACGACTAAAAAAAGAAAAATTAAAAATGAATATCTGAAAGTATAATTAAGCAAAAATAACCTGAAATGAAATAATAGTGAAATAAAATACAAGTAAAAATAGAATGATTGAGCAAAAAATAAAGAAATAAAAATGAAAATAAAAATAAAAAGTTGAGAGATTCCAAGCCACGTTAGTTCACGACGTTTCGATTGTTATTATCTACAATCGTCTTCGGGTGATGACTGGACTGATTCCTCCGAGAGATGACTATTTATAGGTCGTTCGAGTACTTTCACTTATCCCCGCTTTCCATTTTGTCAGCTTCACTGGTTCAGTGAGAGGTGATCGTTTGGCGGGAGTTGTCCATTTTTCGTTTGATAATGGGTTTCCATATCTTGCGTATCTCTACGCTAGCTCCGCTGAATACGTTGTTGAACAGAATGTATGGGACTTCCTTGAATTTTCTCCTAAACCAATGTTACTCTCTGTGTATGATCTCAGCTTGGGAGCACTCGATGTTGTGTTGATGGGTCCAAACATGGTCTCTGCTATTTCTGATTAGCTGATTTTCCCTCGCTGTGTGTGTTTCTTGCCGAGCTTTGCCCAACACAAGTGATTGATATTTGTGCTCGTATGTTTATGTTAAATTATTGATTGAAAAACATACATTTTTTCGGGCTTCGAGTCGAAATGTCGACTTATTCGTCTACTTTGAAAATGGAGCCATACCATTTGAATTTTCAGCAACTATAAAACGATTTGATAGTATATTCAATTTTGCGATAGCTCAATGAAAAATTAATGAGTATATCATGCGATACCTTTTAGACGGATGCGTGATTTCAGAAAAAAATTGTAAAATAAATTTGAAAAAAAGGCAAATAATTTTTTTATTTTTCCATTAAATTACAGCTCAGGATTTTTACAAACGTAGAAACAGTTATATCACAGAAAATTTTGGGTGTCAAGGATAATTTTGCTGGTGAGAGGACATGTGCAGTCATTATTTCATATCTAATTTCAGCTGTATTGTTATCAATTATTGCCATGGGGAATCAACAATATCGCCATAGGGTACCACATGGTGACAAAAATGTCACCCTAAGGCATCACTTCGTTCAGGTTAAAAAAATTGTGATAGGTTGAGGTAGGTAGATAATATCCATACAATGAAATTTTTTGTTTATCTTTCTTGTGAGTACATACTATGGTTACTTGACGGTGAATATTACTTGATTGTTACTAATTTCAGCCCATTATCAAGACAATAATCCTTATACATACCCTCAACGCATTGTTTGAAATGTCGTTTTATTCTAATTTTTGACGTCCAATTTTTTCCATATTGGTGAATATGAGGTGAATAAAACGTTAACAAGTTTCTTCTCGATCACTGACCTAATAGAAGGTCAAAGTAACGTAATTCGATCTATGTCACTTGAGAAGCTTTCAACAACATACCAATGTTCAGCAATGTTAGCAATCACTTCTTTTTGTCGAAAGTGGTTTTGTTTTATCACGTATCAAAATGGAACACATCATGAGTCATCATGTGGAGAACCTTCTCCGCTTGATACTTTGAATAACTCTCTATTATCGACAGAAATAGTCTAAATACATTTCACTTCATAGTTTTTAAAACAGGTCTTAAGAAACACGTCAATAATTTTCTCATTTGGAAAACGATCAGTTTAGAACCTATATAGTCACCTATATAGTCATGTAGAGTATCGAATACACTCATTCACTTTGAACCTACCTTAGTAGGTAGAAGAAAAGCGTTACCATTAAAAATAAAACAGGAACTAACATGTCTATGATACATTATAGGTAAAAATCACAAAAATTCTAAAAAATCGAACAGTTTGGGTAACCTCACATACCTAATCTGTTTCATTTGAGAAGAAATAATATGTACTGGGGAGTAATTTAGTGAACTGGAATTGGATAAAAAACTGAAGGTTCATTAGAAAAATCGTGGAGAAGATTCCACAAATTCAAAAATTCCAGTATACCCCATTCATTTCTAATTTCAAAATAAGTAGCAATCCACCAATGTGGATACAGATACAAAATATTGAATGTATGATAGAAAAAAAACTATTACTGATATTGTTCAATTTTGAACTTGGGAAAGAGTTTCGCATTTGAGGCAGCATTGAGAAATTATTTTTCCAACAAAAATCTGGTGATCTTTATTGTAGATACATAAAAAAGTGCTCCCTTTTTTAAAATCTATGAAAACTCTCAATATACTGATTTATATAACACATCTCAGGCGAAGCAACAGAGAATATACTTATTCCAAATACCTATATATACGGTATATTATCGATTTGAACATTTGAAAGGTAAGCACTCAATTAATTTCACAGCTCTTGGGCTCATCTTTTGTCATATATCAACAGTAACTCATGACGACTAATGAATAGTCATTAGTCATGATTTTCAGTCAACTAAAAAAAGGACAAATTGAAAAACTCTAAAAGACATCCTCATTAATCATTTTAAATTCCATGTTGTAACAATATTCATTACATAATAATTACAAGAGAATGGTATGGTTGAAATATGGAATTGACCATTAATACGCGTGATAATTATTCATTCACCTGTTGCATATTTAACAATATTTGTTACAATCACAGTCAGTGCCAGATTACAAGTACAAAAATAAGTATAATTATAAATAGTTGCGTGAAAATTTAATACCAATAGAAACAGCATCAGGAAACTTTTATACCAAATTATTCAATTCATATAATGTGAAATATTAAATGTAAAAGTCATGATACTTTCTGCAAAAAGACATTATCATGATTTTTTTCATTTCACAGTTGAAATTCTGAATTACACCTATGTAGTAAATTACACTATGAATAGTAAATTACCATATGATTAACTTTCAAGAACGAGGTTTCTATGATGAACGAGAACGAGAATGTTTTCTACTTATTCACCAAACTCAAACACCTGTTCATGCAGCTGCAGTTTCGTGAGAATGTATCATCTTTTCCTACAACGGATTTCCTGGAGTCTTTGAAGTCAACTAGATACTCATTAGGACAACAAGAAGATTGTTCCACATTCTTGTGGTCCTTATTGAATACTCTTCGTGAGCAAAACAATAGCAAAATCATCTTTTGCTGGAAAAATTCTCACTTGTAGGTAACACAAACGTATGTTAATTTCTGGAACTTCAAATAGTGTTTCCTAATGTGACTAATAACCAGTCCGTACAAAGCTTACTGTCAAATCATCTGAAAATTGAACTTTCAACAGGTGATGATCTTCTGTACTGCCAAACATGCGCCAAACTAACTGACTGTTATGAAAAAACAGGTATAGCCGAGGCATCAGTCAACCTAATAATAACACTTATGTTCTTCAAACATAAGCACCAAACTATAAGAAAGGTTCGAAATTGATGATCACTTTAATCTAGCAGACCATTAGTATAATCTTCATGCAGTCATTGTTCACTGTGGTTTTGGCGTTGAACCTGGTCATTATTACGCCTTGGCCAAAGACGTAGCGGACTGGTTTAAGTTTGAGGATAGTCTTGTCACTAAGTGTTCTGGGGATGTATTGAATTTATTTGAGCCCCTGGAGACACCCTACATTTTTTTTCATAAGAGAGAGGACATTGGCAAATCAAGATCTATAGATGATGTAATGCTGCAGGTTTTTCCGGATTTTCCTGCAGCTGAAAAAGCAAATGCGCCACTGGAATCAATAAAGTCACCTGGAGCGCCAATTGATTTTTGTGGTTATTTTATAATTCGAAGGTTTGTATTTTGGAATTATTAAAATGTAAGTTTTTCACTTCTGAATGATAACATGATTCGACCAAGAAGCCCAACAGTATTCCTGTGAGACTACGGAGAACCAAAGGTTTCGTCTAGGTGACCCTATCTCAACCTCATATTTTCCAGAGCATTTCCAATAAAAGCTATCATCTTAGAGGTAGTTGAATTTCTATAGAGTGTACTGATGGACAAATTTGTATTTTGTTGGTCAGATCAGCATAATTATTGGTAATCACTTCAAAGAAATATAATATCGAATTTTTTTTCCATTGCAATAATACCTGATCATAGTCAATTTTGTTTTATTTTTGGTGTCACTGGCATGCACTGCTATGGTCATTAGCCTCATGTCCTGATGGGTATGTCCTTGAGCCACATTGCTATTCGCCACCCCGTCAGCCATAAAGCAGCGCAATCAGCTCAGTTTCATCAGAAAACATTCTGTAAAGCTAAGTTGAGTTTGAATCCATGATCCTCGACGGGTAAGTTTTTCATAGACCCATTCATTATTCAGTAGATCTACCCCAAAATATAACCGATTGTTTCAAAAGTGTGTAGCAGTGTATATCACTATTACAGAGTACCTTTATGGTACTCAGAAACACTGTAAGATACTCCCGGATAGTTTGTCTCGGGAGAGTCATTCCATGGAGACGCCTCTCCTCAAATAAAAGGATTGGTGAGAAATATAGTTCAAAGTGTGTTAGATTGAAGATATGCTGAGTCGGAAACACAGGCGAATGACCCCTTTCAATTAACACGCTAATATTAGCTTCACTTGTATTTTGTTTGTTTGTAAAATCGATTCCTTTGGATCGTACACTGATGAAGAATCGGTGACAATACAATTATTTGATAAGTTCATCTCATTATCCTGATCAGGTTTGAATAATTTCCTAACACACTCTCTGTGTGAGAGCAATTGAGACAACTACAATGTCTGTGCATGCGTATTTTCATATCAAAACAAATGGACTTGAAATGAAAAATCATACTAAAAAGTGGAAAATAAATAATAAATATTACTGGAGTTTTTTCCCAACACCAAATAGTTATTTCAACGCCAAGATCACCAAGTGATCATCTTCAAGAGGAAGATCAAAACTGCATAATCGTTTACAAAACTAAAAAAACATGCTTTAAAAGCAACAGAATCTAAAAAATTCAGATTAATTCGAAACTAATTTAAGATTGTGTTCAACATGGATAATGAGTCCTAGGGCTTGCTGTAACTAATAACGGAAATCAGAATAAATATATTCACAAAAAAGTGTGCACGAATTAAATGAAGATGACCCCGATGGACGATTGAAATTTTTCGTATTACTAAACGAATAATGAATTACCCGTAGTGGTTGTTCAACATTTGTTTCTCAGATAAGTGTTCGTTTTCTGTGAACATGACAGTTGATCGTCACAGTTGCTGGTATTGTTCTGATGAAAATCTACACTTTCATGAAGTTCATACTCAACATCATAAGTAGCTCAATGCATGGGTGGGAGTTCATGGCGATAGAATTAGTATTTTTTTTTATCTCTTCCAGGATGTTAAAGGAGAAATGTTATTGCATTTGTTACACGACACGGTTAATTTCGCATCAACACATATTCGAGATTTTCATTGAAATATAAAATATTTTATTTCTACCCGATAGGTGCTTCAGGAGCTAATCTATGAGCATACAAATGGAAAAAAGAGGCCAGCATCCAAGACAGCAAACCAAAATATTGAATTTCAGTTGATCATTGCTGTATAACAGAAAACAAGATGGAGACATTATGAATTTCGGCGTAACACCAGCGTTGAAGGTGAAAATATCCGAAATAGAGTAATCGATGGCTACTTGTAAGGAACAGACCTAGAAAAATCTGGAATGTCACGAAGGAAAAAGATTTGGCAAACCATAACATCAAAGTCTTATTCGATATTATGTCTTCGATGTTCTAGGCTAACACGGTTGCACGTGATGTTCGCGTCCCCAATCAGGCGGATGGCTCTTTTCTGGATGGAATCCATCAACTTCAGGATATGTTTGGGTTCAAAGCTCCATACATAAAAATAAAACTCCAAAGAATGCTTTATATGAGCTTTATAAAGCACCAAATTAATGAGGTGTGTATAATTTCCTGGTTCAGAACAGTGTTCCAAGCTTTTGAGAAGCAGCCTTTGCAATTCTAGCGACATGATTGTGTCAAGACATATTGGTGTCCATTTTAACCCCCAACAAACTTATCGAAGCAGAAAGCGGATTTGCTTGACATGACATGACATGACATCATTATATCCGGTTCGGAGGCATTTATCTTCTTGGAGAAAATCGATATCTGGGTTTTTGTGGCATTGAATTGAACCTGGATCACGTGCCTCCGTAGCCGATACCCTGGAATTCAAACGGAATGACGAGACATGTGTGCTTTCGTCACAAATCAATATATTGGATTATTGTTTTTTTCCAATGAGTCTTTGATATACAATAAAAAGAGAGTTGGAGGCAATATGGATCCCTAGAGAACACCAGTATTGATAGAAACCTAGAAAATATTCGAAAGATATCCATCGACGGCCACTCGCAGGTAACGTTTTTTCAAGCAGCTGAAGAGCCATACACAAAAGTTATCTGACAAGCTATAGCATCAAAGTTTGGCCAGCAAACCCGCATGCCACACACGGTCAGAGGCCTTAGAAATATCAAGCGCAACAGCTCTTGATTGTCCATGTTTCTCGATTGCGTTATTCCAAATATGAGTGACATACGGTAGAAGTTCATCTGTTGATATTTGTTCCCGAAAGCCATATTGATAATTGCTCAACATGTTGAAACCTTCCAAAAATTTGAGGATATGTTGGGTTACGACTTTCTCGATGTTTTTTGATAGCAAAGCCACTGGCCTATAGTTATTCGGAATATTTTCCTTACCCTTTTTGGCAATAGACTGAAAGTGAGAAATATTCCAACAAAAAGGAAAAAACCTTTTCTTGAAAGACAGTATGCAAAATACTGGTGCGAGTTCATTTGCGCTCTTTTTAAGTACGAGGACGGACACTTAATCAGATGCCTTGTTAATATTGAGCTGTTTCAAAATTCGCCTAACAAGACGCTGTCGGCATTGTGAATGCTAGTATGGGAATAGTGGGTGGTGCCTTTCCCAGAAAATCTTCTATGGAGTAGGATGCAAATTGTTCAGCTAGTAGATTTGCTTTTTCTATGGCTGTTTTTGCAATTGAATTATCCTCTTGAGTTAGTGGTGGAATTGTGGATTTCGTAAAGGTCTGATTAACAGCCTTAGGTAACGACCAAAACGATCTAGACACGTTGAGATTGGCAGGCAGTTTATCTCTAATTCACTGATTGTGAAGTTATTTGCTTTCATTTATCCTAAGTTTGCAGCTGTTGCGAGCATTAACAAACCTAGTTCGGTTTTCGGCACTGAGATATTTGCGCCACTGCCGGTAGGTGAGATTTTTGGAGGCGACAGCTTGCTCGCAATTTTTGTTGCCGTTAGAAGGTCGTTTCATTGAAAAAGGAATATATGCATCCATGGATTATTGAATAACTTCCGTGACTTCAGAAACATAAGTTAATAGATCTTTAGGAATGAAAAAACTAACATCTAGCCAGGGCAAATTTCAGAAATGGTCTTGAAGATCCCGCCATTCAGCTGATCCGTAATGCCAAACTTTGCGCGGCTTATATTGTTCCCCAACATTTATCGGTAATTCACTCAACACTGAAATGAGTTTGTAGTCAGAAGATCCCAATGAAGACCTTAAGGTGACTCTGTGGATTTCTGGATTGGTTGTTATGTTTAAATACAGAAGACTAGCATATTCTCTACCACGGTCCGCTACTAAAGCATCAGCTTCACGACCTTGTTCGTCGGTGATATTTGAAAATTTGAGCCATTCGATATTTAGAACATTGGAGTTACCGGATATGGAAATTTCAGCACTGTAATTGATGAAAGTAAATGATGTTTGCAAGTGAAGAGAATGGTGCCCTATATTGTCTATCGCTAGGTAGTCGATAAACGCATCATATGAATTTGGTAGTTTACTGTGATATTATTTTGAACCACATAACATTCAAAGTTTCGGGGTTCCAGCATTTTCGATCATTGACAGTAGAGATCGCTTTTCATAGCATAGACTTTGGTTTCGGTGAGTGCACCAGATGTTGGTGCACTGAGTTTATATTTGAGTTGAGTCCTCTGATGTTCCAGAAATCGATTTTTAAATTGCTAGTTGGACTTTTAGCAACTGCAGGTACCATGCTCTTTCCCTATAGACTGATGTTAGGATGACCCTGCTGACTGTGGTTTTCAAATAACTTCTGCAGGATGATGCCCCTGAATCAGCAACGATTCAGCACAGCAACGAAACGTTTGCTCGAAAGCAACTTCTAGTCTAATCAACAAATAGAGAAATTTAATATTTTTTGAATTTTTTTTGCTATTTTGTTGTCTAGAGATAATTATGATTTTGAAAAATTTTCTATTCTTAATTTTCATTTCTAATTGTTTAAAATCATTTTTTTATACCTCGATCATTTAAATGATTAGTTAAGAAATAATTTTGCTTTCAAAAATCATAATGTACACTTTTAAATAGTTTGGCATAAAAAAAATTTATGGCACCTTTTGATATATAGCTGTTTTTATAAATTTCTTCTGCTTGGTTGATATTTGTTTATAACAAATTGTTTAACTAAAGAACAATTGAATAATAAATAATTTTTGCCAAACAATTCAAAATTGTAAATTATAATTTTTGAGAGCAAAATTATTCCTTAACTAATCATTTAAACAATCGAAATATAAAAAAATCGATTTTAAAAAATTAAAAATTAAAATTAAGAAAACGTTTTTTCAAAAAGCATTATCTCTAGGCAACAAAATAGCAAAAAAAAATTTTCAAAAATATTGAATTTCTCTATTTGTTTAAAACAATTTAATAAACAAATTACGTAAAAAATTCATATCCTATATTAATAACTGCCATTGTCTAATG